>JAQFYC010007101.1:0-11056 GCA_034694165.1 Tomocerus mixtus
CAACTATTATATAAATAAAAACATTGCTTTGGCTTCATGGGCACATAGCCCGCAAGAAGCATATTACTAAATAAAAATAAATAAAATAAAGTAAAAGGAAGCAAGTGTGTTTTCTGTATGCTAAGCATTTATATCGTGTCGTGACTCTAACTTTAAAGATAGTTTTGGTAACAAAGGAATTTTCTAATTGCAAAAATGTTTAAGGCTGACTTTTATGTAAAAATTCAAGTAATAATATAAACACAATTTAACTCACCCCTTTTAAAGATAAAGATAGCAACAGAGCCTTTGACTTCACATCAATTTCCACGGGGAATGCAATCTTAATCAAACCATTGCCGATCCTTTCAAATTTTCCTATCGAATCCCCATTACAGTCGATATCGACGGAATTAATGGAAAATGGCCAATACACGGCGTTTCCTCCAGCATAAAGAGAAAATTTTTGCATCCCTACAGCAGTAGTGGCTGAAGTGTTTGTCGAACATAATGTTGGCCTATGAATGATCCCTGGGGCTACTCCTCCACTCGTAACTTGGGCACCCTATAAAGAAATGGCACAAAATTATTACCATGAAATAATGAGGTAGGTGCATACTATAGTTAACTATTTAAATGAAAATTTTACCCCATCTTCCACAAATTGAAGAACAATTTGTCCATTCATATCACTCATGATATAAATTGTGCTTGTACGGGTGTGGCCGTGGCTGGAATTTGTGTTTCCACCGCTTCGATACATTCTACTGTGTACTGCAACCGACAGAATTTGCTGTTGATTTCCATCTTAAATCTGCAATAATTCGGGTAAATGGAAGCCAGAATTTGATGGTTGTTTTATATAAAGTTCACTTTGGTGTGACAGACAATCCAGAAGTCCTGAATTTGCATCTTGGCCAATCTGAGGATATGGCTGCCCGCCCGAGTGTTGAAAATTGTTTACAGGTTGCTGATGCTGGGTAACTTGAAAGTATGGAGGAGGATTATTTGTTTGTTGTGCTTGGAATTCGGAATTGTCAAACCCGATTTTGTTATGTAGATCCATAATGCTAAACTAAAATATGAAACAAATTATTTATTTACAAAAATATTCTATTACTGCAATAAAAAATTATATTATAAAATACTATTTGGCACACTTTAATGTGTTGTGCACTTGTACAAACTTGTACTATAGTATATAGAGTTAAGAAAATGAAACAAGTATTATGATTGTAAATCGCGGTCGGTATTATTGCATGTACTGAATATTACCTGACCTTGTTCCTGCAGCCTGGCTGCCCAACTATGTGTATAAGCTGAGAGCTATGCATTTTAGAATGAAAGAAATAGTGTAGAAGGTGTACCATGTACCATTAATCCTTCCTCCCTATAATTACTATGGCCAAGATCCAGCAATAATATTGAGCTATTTTTTATACTCCACTACTCCTATTTTGTGAGTCCTTCCTGTCCCCAGGCATTTGCATGGAACGCCAATTTGTTTTCCAGCGTGTTAAGTATTCCCTTGTGAAATGTATATCCATCATTTAGGAAATGTAACGTAGGTAAGTATAAGTATGTTTAAATTAGGTAAATATTTTTATTACTTCTAATCATTTGAGCAAAGTTATGGGTGGAATAATCCCACTATGGTAATATTCCCAACTTCCAGGATGGAATAGTTCATTTTTAAGGCAAAAGTGGGGAATAGTGGAAAGGTTGTGGGAAAATTATAATATACAGTAAAAACCGAAACTTTCCCCTGGGGAATTGATATTTGGTGAGCTTAATTTGCCATGTTCATATATTGCACCACTATAGAGTGATATTATCACAGGGGGGGGGGAAGTTTCAGTTTTTACGGTAAGTAATGTTAAACATAACTTTCCCAATTTCCATGGGAACATTCCTAATCATCTCGGACCTCCAAACGTTAAGAGTGGGAGGTAGGGAATACCCAAGCCATGTTAATGTTGAATGGTTCTTTCTGTCCAGCGAAAAAATAATTTTATGATCATGTTCAATCCTTACAACATAATGGGCACGCATGCTATCAACTATGTAATTTGCTATATTGATTATAGTGCCACTAAAGAATAGGACAGCTCACAGAGTCAATTTCTATTGTTATGAACTGAACAGGACATGTAGGTACAGTTGTAGTAGACAATACGGCACGTAAAATACAATCACAGAATCATAATTGTTTAACTAGTTTCACTATGGTTCTTATCATTTCGACTCCTTCATATCTCCACTACCTCGTTCATGGCTAGAACTGTATGGAAATGGGAACAGCTAATATATTTTGAAAGATATGCTACATGAAAGGGTAATTTCAAAATTTGCATCTAGAACGATGTCAAATATTTTTTTCAAAAAAATGTTTGAATTCTACTTAAAATTTTGGCAAAGTTGTTCTAACTTCAAAAATATGCAACCAATTTAAATGTGAACTTTTCTCTCGAAGTTATCCAATACATATCTATACCTAAATACTGAGAACACATTACTTTATGGTTTAATTATGCTACATTTTAATTAATTATTTTAGTATGGTTATTTTTCTTAATGGTGGAAATATGAAATACGATCAAAAATTGGTGGATACATTTTCACAACAATTTCCAATTAATTGCAATAAGTGGTAAATACTTTCATTCTATAGAGATCCACAGCTTAGTTAGATATAGTAGTACATGGGTACATATAATAATGAGGTGTATTTATATGTACATGATATTACTACTATAAACCAGCGTACAAACATGTACGTACTTTTGTAAGCATATATTAAAACCACATTACAGTTGCAAATGAAATTACAGAAACCATGTTAGACGGCTGTATTTTACTATCCATATTTTGTTATAATTTTTATTTTCTAGGTATTTAAAGTGACTTTACCCTGATTATTACGTAATAACATAATGTACAATATTATGTAATGGTATATACTTACGTAGATGAAATGTTGTTGTTTCTTCAGTGCTACGCTCAATTTATTTTGGAGTCTCCGGATTGTTGTTTTTCAAATCAAGGAGTACCATTAGAAGTACGACAATGTTCACCACCAGACCTACGCCTATAGATATAGACTGTCAATACTTGAGGTCCTGATTTTCCAGCAGAACAACTGCATATTTGTGCAAAGTAGTCCAAGTACTAAAAATTTAAGTTGGGAAAGGTTGAACATGATCTATTAATATGTAAATTATATATAGTAAGAATAAATAATTTTTTGAATAACACATTTTTGAAAATCTCACTCCTTTTAAAGCCAACGACAGAACGAGCGCCTTCGTTTTCACATTCATATTTCCAGGGAAATTAACTTTACGACGTCGCTGGCAACTCTTTCAAGTTTTCCAATTTCAGTTTCATCGTTATAGATATTGAGAGAATTAATTCCAAAAGGCCATAAGCAAGTTTTCCCGTCAACGTGAACAGTAATTTTTTGAAATGTTCCTGTAGAGGTTGCGACAAGGTCCGAAGAGCAGCATTGGTATTTATGAATAACTCCTAAGCAAAGTCCTTCACTGATTACATTACTGGCAACTCCCTAAAGCAATGAGAATTATTTGTATATGACTTTCTATATCTGTCGAAAAAATATTATTTTGGAAATATTAAAAGTATGTATTATTTTCCTTCTGTATCGTACGGGAGCTCAAACTAGCACAAAAATTTACAATGTAATGAAAAAACTAATCCAATGTTTTTATTTCATTTCCGAATTTCCAATTTCAGAAGAAATGCACAAAAGTTTTCAAAGTAATAATCGAACAGAATATAATAATACATATACCTTGTACCTGCTCCTCCAGAAAATGAAAAATAGTTCGTCCATTCAAATCAGCGACGCTATACATTATACTGCTTTTTTGATTCCCTTTTCGTACCGTTCCGTATGTTCTACCTTGAATATTAGCAGATAAAATAGGCAGCTGATTTTCATCAAGAATTTGTAGGATATCTGAAGCAGTGCAACACCAACCATTTCCCTGTTTTATATAGAACTCACTACGATTAGTCAAACAGTTCAGGAGTTCCTCGGTTTTAAATCGGGACTCGCCTGACCCAATACAAATACTTATATGAGGATTTATTCCGTTTGAATTAAAGTTAAATTTAGGCTGTTCAGTAATGGGCAAGAGAGACTCTGGGGGATTTGACAGTGATGAGGTTTGACGTGTGTAATTATCAAACTGGTTTTTGTTAATTTGCTCCATAATTCCAATTTTTCTATTGAAAACTGTGTCTGACTATGGAATATTCTACTAAAATGGAATAGATATAGATACACTACAGTTGTAAAAAGTAAAAGTATTTGATATTTATTGATTTCATTGATCGCTTTCGCGATGGAATGTATGTTAACATGTTGTTTGACACAAAAACTGTTAGACATTGATATTATACATAATATCGTAGTTGAGTAGTGGCTGTAGGACTTGAGTGTTGTACTTTACATTTAAATTGCGGTTTTGCTCGATAAGACAAACTTACATACAAGTTGGACATGCAAAGCACACAGACTAATAAATTATTTATATTTAGCTATACCACTTGAATTGAATACTGTTTACATGTCGCGTGAACAATAGTCTAAATTAAATTAAATAAGACAAAAAAAAATATATTTTTGAGTAGAAAAATACAACAATATCGTTACTATCAAAATAAAAGATAAGATGAAGATGAAAAATTGCAGGAAATACATTCTTAAAAGTTACTTTCAATACTTTAATTTATTTCATATGTCTCTCATATTTTACATTTATTTAATTTTTTACTTTTCAACGCATCTTCTTGAACAATAAAAATTATTATTTTTAAACATATTCTTACTTTTATTTGTTTTACATTAAGCAGATATTTAATGTATCTGTAGCACAATGAATGTCTGCGTTTTATGTTAAATTTATGTAGAAGGCGGCAATATCTTACCATTTCTATTAATTTATTATATTGGATGTTAGCTTTTGGATGGATTATGGCAAAATAATTATGCGAATAGAAGCTTTTTGAAAAGAAACTTTCCTATGTACGCTCAAATACAAAATATCATTAAATATAAAGCAAGCTTTGTGAAATAAAAAGCATACCTAGTATAATTTTCGCAGAATTTGCCCAATACTTTTGGATTTTGCCAAAATTATGATTGAATCTCTTTTTAAGATTTGTTAATATTTAAGGGATTTTAGGGATTTTTATGCATATTGAAATGTGCATTAAAATTCCTGTTAGTAATTGTGATGACAATTACCATGCCTATTATGCCACTAATAAAAATAGCCATAAATGCATAGCAGAAGATGACTTTTGGTCCACTAGATCCTGAAGAACATCCACATATTTCCGCAAACAAGTCCAGATACTGTAATAGAGTAAAAATTCATGAATATGACATTGACATTTCTCAGAAAAGGGTTTCGATGAGATGTTTCAATACATAATAAACATTGTGCTGAGTGCTGACCTATATATTATGATATAAAGAGCATTACCACTCGATGAGAATTGATAATAGTTATTTTTTAAGCTAATAAATTACAAACCTATGGAGGTGTTACAGTGACAGTGTGTTTCTTTTGCAAAATAATTAACATGTTTATATTTAAAAGAAATAAAAACGTACCCCTTTTAAGGACAGCGATAATAGGAGGGCCTTTGACCTCATGTCCATATCCATTGGGAATCCAATTTTGACCAAACCATTGCTGATCTTTTCAAATTTTCCAATTGTACCCCCATTACAATCTATATCAAATGAATTAATACAAAAGGGCCAAAACGCACCGCGGGCTCCTACACACAGGGAATACTTTTGAATCCCTACAGCAGTAGTGGCAGAAATATTTGCCGAGCAACATTTTGCCCGATGAATTATCCCCAGAGACAATCCACCGCTCGTCACATGGGCGCCCTGTAAACAAATAAATTTCCATTATACATAATTACCTCATATTACATCTCAATACATTTTATAAATATCAATTTTACATCTTCTTCAACAAAAGACAGAACAATTTGTCCGTTCATGTCACTCATGACATAGCTCGTACTGGTGTGTGCGTGACCGGAAGAGTTTGCACCTCCGCCAGTGCGGTACGTTTTACTATGAATTGCTACTGAGAGAATGGGATTTTGAATTTCGTCTAAAATCTGCAACATTTCGGGCGAACTGCAGCAAGAGCTTGAAGATTGTCGAATGTACAGTTCACTTTGTCGTGACAAACAATTCAGGAGTCCAAAAGTTGCATCCGGCTGGACATTTATTCCACTCTGGGGATTTTGTTGGACGCCAAAGGGTTGGCTGTTATTTATGGGTTGCTGGGTAATTGCTTGAAAGTATGGAGGAGGATTCATTGATGGTTGCGCTTGAAATGCTCCGGGATTGTCAAACCCGACTTTGTTATGTAGTTCCATAGTGCTCACGTTTTGTGATATTAAGCTGCTTCTTTAGTAACAGAAAGTATTGAAATTACAATAAATTGGAAATTAGGAAATATTGTATTTTGAGCAGCAAATAGGAATCGTGTTGTGTTATCTATAAATTGTATTATTGTACAATTATAATTTTTTATGACAATTTTATATCTTATTATTAGTGTTCTACAACATCTAGTACTGTGTCAGCGTTTGCTCCCACTCTACGTTTGATTGTTGATCAGGACAAGACCAAGTGAAACCAGTTGAGCGTGTATTGCCATTCAATTTTACCAACTGTTCTTTACTTTTTGCGCGATCATTTCTCTGGGCACGCAAATGGCAAGCTATATCATATATTGATTTTATTATACGGGAATAAGAATCAAGACTTTTTTAGATATGTATCATGACATGCCGAATGACAAAAAGTTTGTCGTTTACTAGTAAAGTATATATTCGTGGACATAAGTGTTAACGCATGTAAAACGATGTGACGTAATAAATTCACGAAAAATATGTAGCATGCCGTATGCAATAGGGATGTCCACGATAAAGTCGTATTGCCCAGACTAGAGGAGATAGTATACCTTCCTGTCTATAAAGTAGAAGCCTGGACACATCCACAATTTAAGCATAGTCCTATATATATAGTCCTATTCCTATAATGTTTTACTTTCCCATTATTAATAATATTATTAAATGCATAATTTGTAAAAACTAGTCATGCAGAGCAATAAAATGGGCATTATATATTCGCTCATTTTATTCAGAAGTTCATTTTAAAATTCAAGTATTTTTCATGTACCGGACACGTACAGCAAGTACATGATGAAATTCAAACCACCACCAAAATTATGCGGCACTCTTAATTGGTAGCAGCTGGCAGCAGATTTTATTTGCTTATTATTTATTTATTTATACAGCCTCCCATTTTTATCACTTGTAATACCTTTGATGTACAATATATTACACATGAAGTGGAACACACATAATAATATATTCATGTGGTCTACAGTAAGCACCTGAGTTGATATGTAGTTTACTATTTGCAATTTATGTACTGCTACATAAATTTCAAATAAGCATTCGATCATGAATAGAATGCTGGAGAAGAGGAATATTATGCTTTTGTAATATTTTCACCATATTATATCTTATAAATACATCTGCTCTTTGGTTAGAATTGACTGCAGAGGCTCGCAAAACAGATATTATATTGCGCCATATTGTAATGTCTGTGCAAGTGTGTTAAAATAACTGCAATGCCCATGCATAAAATTTTTTATTTGCTACGAGACACCCCACTCAGCTTGAGGAGTATATAACTGTGCCACAATAATCATATTTGGATCAACATAAGTAATTTAAAACTTTTTTAATCCAATAATCTTTTCAATCAATTTCAACGAGATGGTAAACTGTTATATTTACCTTTTCAAATGTGTTTAATTCAGTTTTTATTTTTAGGTTGAGTAGGGAATGCTGGAATTTCAGAATCTTCTTTTAGCTGCATCTCTAAAATGTACCCTATTCCGATAGAAAAAAACTAAATGAAACTACAACAAAAAGGTAACCAACCATATCAATTACAGTGACATGCCATTTTACTGTTACTTTATGCAAACCAGAAACCAGTGTTAAGGAATAAATATTGTAATATTAATCTTTAGTATACGAGAGAGATTGCTACACCACATAATACTTCGCATCAGACTGCATCAGAAAACACTGCTTGTTACGCAACTTCAAACAACAATATAAATTAAACATATTATGAAGATTCTAAAGACTAAAAGCTTTATTTGAGAGATGGGGAGTGGATAATTATGGAATAGGTTTTCCTAGTTGACATTCTACGAATTGTATGTAGTTTGTCCTCTTTAACATTTTCTGAATTTAAATACATTTTTTCCTGTTTAACATTCTATGAAATAATATTAGTCATACATGTACTAAGCTTATACATAAATTAATGCAAAGTTTCCTTAAGAACTTGCACTACTCTTAGATCATTGACTATACTAGTACGTAGAATAACTTAAATAGCTTTTGATTATTTTAAATATGTTTTCCTTATATGTTAGGAAATGCCCTACCTAGTTTGTAGAACTGGAGGGTGATTGCCTTTAGGAATGGACTTTAAATAGATCAAATGCTTTCATTGTATAGGAATACTTTCCTTATCTGAATTCAGATTACTTTTAGACATCGTCGGTTACTTAACTGACAGTCAGTTTTCTTATTTATTATTGCAAACAAAATGTTGGGATTTATTTTCATCTAAATAAATTAAATTCTAACAAACTCGCCGAATATAATTAAAATATTCATTTTCATAAAACACCTGTAAATAATGTTGAACGCATCGTAAACTTAACACCTATTTACACAGGGAGAAAGAAACAATTTGTAGTTAAGATAATTATTTTACGTAGAAATTGGGAATGCAAAAATTATTGTATGATATCATAAATATTGCAAACCTAGCTTGCTAGTTATAAGTGCTGGGCATAATACTCGACAATTTATATACAAAAATCGGTGTCTACACATAAGGATAGCTTAAAAATTCTTTATTTACTACACTTTAGAACGTCAAAAATGTGGTAATTTTTTGATGACAACACTACTTTAATTTATGAATTGCAAAATGGAGACAAATCGGGGTATAGATGTATATATACTACTATGGTAGATGTATATACTATGTACAGTAAACGCCCGCGAGAAGGTGTATTTAGAAAACTAGGGAAACGTGGCACCATTCAGTGTACTATTTTCATATTGTAAAAAAGACGACTGCTTAACAAGAATATTTAATTTTGACAGAAAATAACAGTGCAGCTACTTTTAACGGTTTGTTATAGTTTTCGAAAAATGGTTCATTACTTTAAGACACTTATTTTGAAACAATTGTTTTCAATTTTTAAAACAATTTTGCAACGGTTTAATAACAGTTCATGACGTTTGTAAGATAACTTTAGTTATATTAATATAAAGTATAGTAACCTTGGTAAGTTGTTGATTTTTTATTTGTTTTCTTCAATTAAAATTGAAATTTTTACTTTTCACAATAGACAAGCTCTTGTTGCACAAAAATGACCTTAATTAGGGTTTTGATCAATGGCCCTCCAGATGGCCTATGAGGAAAACCGTGAGTCATAAATGCAGATTTCCTTCCACATTCAATAGAGATACAAAATACAATAAAGGAAATCTGCATTTATGACTCACGTTCCCCCTCATAGGCCCTTTTGGGGGGCCATTGATCAAATCCCTAAATTAGGGTTTTGATCAATTGCCCTCATGATTTCTGGCATTTAAATAAGTAAAGCCGGTAACGTGTTTAAGAATGCAAGTGTTCAGCTAAATATTTGGAAATGGAAATAACGTACAGTAATTCGCAGCAATGATATATTAATTTCCCACGGGGGATTTATAGTAGTATTTTGGATGATTTCTGGCACTCATTTTTTGGCCAAATTTCCATGGACAATATAATAATATTTTCCCCTTTTATATTAATTATGCAAACATGAATTCCTTCTTTAGGTTTTAGATTTTTTTAGATTTCTCTTCTTTAGAAACAAAGTCATACCTATTATTACAATATGTAAATAAAATTCCAATTCATGATAAATGATTTAAAAAATTCAGCTGCAATAATCTATATTTTAATATTTTTCATTATTTAATATTAATAAAAAACCATTAAAAATAAACAAAAATTATTATCACCCCTTGCATTGCTCACAACTAATAAAGTGTCGATAAACGATTTGATTTTCATTGGTAGGTCTTTGATGTACGCACATTTACTTTTACTCTGTTAATCCTCCATTTGTAATGCCCAGCTGATTATTACTATCTTGCTTTTATGACTACCACACTACTAAATGAAGACCTGTGCTTTAAATTACTATGCATGAATTAGGTAAGAAGCAGCTTCACACCAAATATTTATATGGTGGGTTCATATATATGCTTTTGTTTTGGGAATCATATTCTAGATTTATAAGTTTCACTTCTAAACTAATTGATTAATCTTCTTATGTGCACATTATTCAGACTTCAGAGGATTGGTTTTGGTTTAACTAAGTCAAATAATTTGCTATCATAACAAATTTTATGCCTTATTATGTTTATAATTATATAATAAATTGAACTGCTTGAAAAAATTCCCTTGTCCCAGTCCCAAAAATTTTGAGTTCCTACAAGAAGCAACAATTATTTAATTTTGGAGTCTGTAGCTAGGGGATATATTTCCCGGACCTTTTGCGATTTCCGGGAAATGGGAAATTCCCGGGAAAAATTGTTATAAAATCCTATTGAAAAAACTAGCCTTATTATGTCTTTATTTTCGCACTAATTTTTTTTATTACACCTATTACTTTTTGATTTGGTAAACAATACTTTGAAAACTGAATTAGATGTTCTTAACGGACAAAATTGACTCTATTACGGGTTTTGAAAATAAAATCTCAAGAAACAGAAATGATCCAGTATATCATTCAAACTAGTACTTTTAACCATGAGATTTTAATTGCACGATGTGAGCTTTATCTTTATTCCGAATTAAATTTCAAAATTCGACAACCAACTTTCAGATTGTATGGGCAGTCTTAAGAATGTCCTCAAA
>JAQFYC010007102.1:0-11055 GCA_034694165.1 Tomocerus mixtus
GAGTACCCAAAACAGGATTATCGGCTTATCTCCGACCTTACCTTTAGGGATTTGTCGCATAAACATACAGGCCCGGTAGCACCTATAGTTCTGTCAACTACAGAAACTACATTTACTAAAGCCTGCTCTTCTACTTACTGAAACTACATAACGATTAGTACCTACCTACATATATTAGTTCTTAGTGTGGATAAGGTTAGTAACGTGTAAGGCTATTAAGTTAAAAGGCTGCACTTTCCGGAACAGGATGACCAAGACGTAGATATTCACTCACTCAGCTCACATCAGTACTATAAGTACTTCAATTCAATTCGCCTCGAGTAGATACCTAATTCATACTTGAGATCTTCCGTAGCATCATCCTACTCACAATGTCACAATGTGTGCTGGAGAAAGCTGAAAGCTCCCTGCTTTGACAATTCTAAGAAAGGAAAAATCCAAGTGAACTACTTTAGCGGAGTAAAGGTCTCTTAACTATGGACCTACAGATACTAACTGTAGATTTCTTTGGATAAAGAGATCTAAGGATTTTCTGCTATTCCACTTCACGTTCTCATTCACCCTCTGCTCCTGCTTGGCCATTTTTTTGAGAACTGGAAATTTGGACAGGCAGCAAGGAGATTACTCAACAAGACACATTCCTGGCTGTCCCTGAGTTGATGTATCGTGGCCAAGAAGGTGGAACTAATACTCCGTGGAAATTAATTTCAATTTACAGGGCCACGCGTTCGAAATTGAGAAGTAAAGTCTACCAACTGCCAACTGTGAGCTCAGGGGTAGTCCAGATTTACGAAGAATAAATATTAATTCAACAAACTTATTGGTATTGGTTCCAGCAACGGAAATAAGGTGAAACTATAAACAGGACTCTATTAGTCAAATTATTTCCAATCCAAAGACAGATGTAGATTTAATATCATTTTAATAGGCCGAAATTATGACCTAATCAATAAGATGTAAAAGTCAGGAATATTATCTTATTGATACGCATATTGGAAAAGTAATTATTAATATTTCAAACGTATTAATTCAGGAACATGCATTTAAACCCTGCTGGGTGTTTTTTCTGTAATTTATGGTAGCCCAAATTAGTTCAAAGCAGGTATAGTAATTATAAATAGTAATTAAAGGGTTTAATATATTTTACATTAATAAAAACGTACCTTTCCCACTCTCGTCGTAAGTCTTGAATACTAAAGTAAGCTGATTTTCTCTTTCACGGATTCTCGCTCGTAGTTCTCGTAACGCTGATTCTTCAACCAGACCCACACGTTGACGAATCGTCATATTCCGCAATTTTGGTGTCCCGGCATTGAACTGGACAAAGTACGGTTCCAGGGGAGCTTCTGGTCCTCCGAGCAATCGAACATAAGCACCCTTGTTCGAGCCTTCTTCGTAATAATTTGATGCCGAGAACACAGTCAAGCACTAGAATTAAATATTTTAAATTAAAATTAAACACTAAACTCTCGAAATTTGAACACAGTAATCTTTAGTATACTTTGGTAAGACAGTTTCTACTTTCTACTGTCGAACCACCTGTAATTATGCCATACTTAAGACCACCCGCCTTGTTTAATTAATATAGTACAGTTATCTTAATTGTATATATTGCATATCTTTTACCATCTTCACTAATTATAGAAAAAATTGAGACTGAACAATGAATGATATGAAATAAAGCATTCTCGAGAGTGTGTCTCCTGATACTCTTACATATATTTAAATAAAAGTTATAATGTACATACATATTATCCTGACCTAGTCCTTTATCCATATGCTTTCGAGAAAATAATAGCGTAGGTTAGCTATTCAATTTTGCTTGCCAAAATGGATTAAAAACTGTTTATTATGTTTTAACACTTATCGTTAGTATGGAGTAGTTCTTATACTATGTGGTTACTTTATGGCAGTATATCATAGCATGCAAAACTCATAAATTTAATGCACAGAGATGGCTGTGACCTGTGACTAAACATGTATTATATATAAAAGTACACACATTTGTGGGTCTCCGTGCATTGTCTCATTATCCCAAAAGCTAATAATCCAGAAAGCATTGGCAACAAACAAGCTTTTTTGTTTTTGTTGAAAAAGGCATTTGATGATTGTTCCCTGTAGTTGTCACCCTGCCCAAGTGTACTATAATAATATTAACATCAAATTGTACACTATCCTCATTCATCACAGAGGACAACGACAGGAAAACTTTTCTCTCCATCACTTTACTTTTTATAAGTTTGTCGACAGAGCAAGGCGACAGACTAGCGAAGCTGAAGACAGAAGTTTAGGTTGTTATGCTTACGGTTACGGTACGTACGTACATTATGAAGGTATCAGTCTTCGTCAAGATATTTTTGTCGGAAACTCCGCAAATTCCCAAAAAATGTAGAATGTAGAGGATTATTAATTTTTTGTAGCTCACATACCACCAAAGATAATAATGTCACAAAATAGTTAGCAATTAATTATATTAGACATTAATATCAAAATTGAAAGCTTAAGATTTTAAAAACCATTATTTGCTTAAACTGCAAGTTAACTGCAGTTCTGTTTCTAATTTTGAATTTAAATTTTTATCACCACATTGTAAAAACAGGACAAATTTTGCATTTATGTACTTTTATGTTAGTTATTGAACTGTACAAGACGTACGCTCATTTATGGGTGGCGTTGGCGAGGGACCTTGACGAGATCTGGTATCTTGTATTAGTATATAGTAGTTGCAGAAAAGAGTGAGTCAGACTCTCCTTCTTACCTTGTTATTGTGCATGAATTCATATCCATCTGGTTTGCATTCGTGAGACCGGATGAGAAGTTCAAGTCCGTGCTTTTTGAGGACTTTCTCTGTGACATCCACTCCAAAATAAGATCCACCTCCACGGAAAGTATTTGGTGAGCATCCGTTTCCGGTTTGTGGATCGCTCCAGAGAATATCCAATACCTATTAAGCAGAAATGCAAGTTATGTATGTATAACACTGATAAAAGAACTGTAGATATCTGTAATTTTCTAATATAAATGTAAGTATGATAGTAACTTGCTATGGGCAGCTATAAACTATAAATAGAAGTGAAGTGAATGAAGCTTACGTTTATGTATTGAACATGCAAACTAAAGGAATACAAACTGTAGACATAGCTTTATGTCGTTGCAGAAGCAATTATGGTAATGAATGTAAGCAATAGGATTTAGCATTTTTTCAGTTTATTTGGGCTTTCATTTCTACCTATAAAGAGCAAGGCTTTCACAGAGATGAGTTTCTTTTTATGGAATAGCTTTTATTGTCCGTTTATTAAGACAGAGAATAGAGACAGATGTATTGATCCAACTACTCTCTTATGGTATAAGGCTGAAGATAGTTCTTCAATTACTTTACTTCTACCTTTCCCACTCCCTGCATTTATATTCCTTGGGAGGGGAGTGGAAACTTACCCAAATATTTGTGAAATAAATAGTTACAGGAATAAAAATATCAAGACATGATACACTATACACAGTACGTACAATATCTAGAAAATACTTCACATTTCCTACATGATGTATTAAGGATTAGTTGCACTTAAATATAACTTTCGCATAAATACGGCAAAACCTTTGCAAATAGTTTAATTATCCAGTTTCCTAAAGAGTTATTGAATAAATTGGTAGAGATGGCCGGGCGCGTGCCAGTAAACAAGTTTACTTTGCGACAAGTCAAACAACGCCTACCGTGGCCTGGCTCTGGCATATGCAGAAGTAATTTGAATTATTTGTCCCCGTATGTTTCGAGTGATATACAAACCCAAGCCAAATAGTTTTCCATCAATATTGTATTCCTACGCAATGTAGTTATCCGTAGATATTATCTATTCACAGTTAAGGCCTGGAACATCTTTCAAGCGTGAATATTTTCAAAAGTACAGGCTACGGAGATTTCAAAGAAATGTTTCATGGATGTTACCTAGAATTATCTTTTCGTCAAAGCTGAATGGATCATTAGTGTCGTGTATTCGGAATTCTATTTCAAAGAAGAGGAGTTCCACTCTCATTTACGAAAGTTATTGAAAGCTTAACATTATATCCTATTCGTCCACGTTTTTTCAAAGAGCAAAAGTAAAGTGGTGTATAATTTAAATTATCAGCCAGAATACTGTGAGAGTACTTTGAAGATTTAGTCTATTATAAGTAGACCAAAGGAATTTTCAGGGAATGTAAACATTTCTAAAAATACAGGATTTGTCAAATTCAACAAGGGAAACTGAAATGACTACAGTGTATGCAAATAAGTAGGACTATCTACCTCCAGTTTCAATGCAATGACCCATGTGCCTACTAATTTAAAGGCAGGCAATGCAAATAGAAACAATTACTACGACAAATACGTATTTAAATGACTGTTGTGCTTATTGTGATAATTGCCAGAAATGTATGCAAACAAAATAAATAAGCATTCACTTTATGCCATAATATTTCAATAGATAAATCAACCGAGCGCAATATTCCTAAATAGTAGGCAAGTGCATTAGCAAAACAGACAAAAATGAGTGATAAATGCCAGCTACGGCAGAAACGCTATTTAAAGATTCCATTCCGTGCTTAAATCATACGCATACATAGTATAATATACATATAGTATATACAGTGTACCATATTGCCGTATCTTTAAGCAAATCTTCTAAACTTTTTATGTTATGGTAAATACATATTTGCCCATCAATATAGTAATGTATAGTATAGGTGCTATATTTATTAAATTGCATCTCAAAAACAATATTTGAGTAAGTTTTGTAAAGATGACTATACTAGTCTCTAGTCAATATAGTATCTCTCAGCGGACAGAATATATTTATGTTACTATATATCAATTGATATTTTATCCCAATCCAAATCATGCTGATTTGTATTGCCTTACCTATACTCATAAGCACAAAATAAATATACCTAGTAGCTCGTGGCAAAGGAATGAGTCTTTGCAGTGCTTACTGTTATTAAGACTAAGACTGCAATAACTGTACTGATTTCTGACCAACTTCTGGATGCTACTACCAACTAAACTGTGTACTTACACTTACATAGTGCATGTTCCCATAACACAATCTAACACATTCATCAGAATTTGAATAATTATAGGATATGAATATTTTAAGTTTTAGCTTTTTCAACAGCACTAGAGTTCGTGTATTCTACTACATGTAGCAATAATGCAACTATGTTGGAATTTTGGCATTATATCAGTACAAATATGAAATGTACTCATATGTAGAAAAATGAATAATCGGCATACATAGATATTGGAATAGGATTACATAGCAAAATGCAATTGTATGACAAGCTATGCAAAAATTGTTAGTATGTAAAGCCAACAATTATTCAAAATGAAGTAAGTCTATTCTACTGTTGCGGACAGCTTTCTTACTAATGTCCAATTTTTAGTTGCAATTCTTTGCTTAGTGATTCGAATCGATTTTAGAGCAGCCTCGAGTTTCGTTACAAAACAATTGAAACTCAAAGCAAAAATCAGATACAAACAAGACCATATATTACGATTTAGTGAAGAGTTTACTACTTTGCTTTCAGGTAAGCGTGCAGTATTAAATATTTTTAGATTTACGTTTAAATTAGTTCTTTAGATATACTAAATACAAAAATTCCAGCAATTATTTATATTAAATGGGTTTACTAAGGTACTTACTTCGATTTATTAATGTGCCAAAAAACCAATACAGTCGGGTTGTTTCTCATTTTCTTTAAATGTTGTCTTGCAACGTATAAGCAGTTTTGCTACAAATTAATGGTATGTACTGATATAAACTCTCAATTCATTCGCATAAACAGTTTTAATTCGTATTTCTTAGCCGAGAAAATGACATCTAATACAAAGAAATCTCCCAGCGACGACGGAGCAATGAAAAGGAGATTTGAAAAAACTTGTTTGTTGGACGATGAGGAATTTGACCTGAAGAAAGTGAAAAAGGAAATCGGGGATGATCTGGTATTGAATCGCGATCCGGAATTAACACCTGCACACAATGTGAGATTTTTGCCAATCAAACTGGAGCTGAAGGAAGAAAAAAGTTTTGCTGGCTACGATACCACACCAACGGATTCTGATGCTAACTCTCCATCATCCATCAATATGGGAACTTCCTTTGAAAAATTAATTGCACAGGGCCGTGCTAGATTCAATGAAGCAAAAGAGAAGATAGAGTCAGAACGTGCTAAAAAAGCGGAAAGCTCCCGCTCCGATGATCCTGAAGATTTGACCTGGAGTTCCTGGTGGTTGAAAAAGCGGAATGATGCAGAACACCGTGTGAAAAGGGACAACTACAGAGCCAACCAATTATGTTTTAATTGTAAACGCTATGGACACATTAAAGCCCAGTGCCGTAATCGATTCTATTGGCGTTATCCTCAAAAGTACCTTGATGAGAATCCCGCTTTGAAGGAAAAATTACGGAAGCAAACCATTCGAAAGAATGTCAACAGAAAAACGAAGAATAAACAGCCTCCGAAAGAAGAACCTTCGTACAACAATTTGTCACACAATATAAATCGAGCAGTGGATAACATCAACAAGACCCTTCTCCCACGCGCTCAAGCTAATCCTCTTCAATTGACCCAAATAACTGAAGCTGTCAATCAGATTCTCTACAATCAATTGCAAATGATGAAAAATCAGACAAATAACTCTTGCGAAAATTGCAAATTCAATCCAAACCATCACAACGACAATAAAGTAGCAGCACACAGTAACAGCTATGGCCATAGAACTCTTTTGGGGAACTACCAAGAACATAATGTTGCCTTCTACTCCGGAAGAACATATTTCATGAACCGCAATCCGAATCCCTTCGGCATAAGACGCTAATGGTAATGCTAATCCCATCAAAGACATGCTTCATATTACAACAGGCGAGTTTTCATTTCCTAAAATTTATTATTATTATTAGTTAGGTACTAAATTATGCTAATAGAGACAGCTTTATACTAACCTTACTATTACTACTATTTATTATTGTAAATACGAACACATTCTAGTTCAACTATCAGTCTTGACATTAACGTATTTATTATGTAAAAATTCGAAAAACTTAAAACACAAATACCCAATACGTATTTTATTTAACTGCACGCAACGTATTTACTTCTAAATGCTTACATGCGTAGTTAACTGTAGTACACAATGTAAATATCGCCAACATTTTAGGTAGCAAATGCCTACGAAGTCACTTTTAGATTCTTGATTTTACAAGTCGTAGAATAATGGTGAAGTGGAATATAATTCCACTGTATACTGTGTAATATCTGTATAGTGTAGTGATTACTTCCATTCACAATGCTTTACTAGTGTCTACATATTAGTAGTAGTACTATATTGAATAGAATTTTAATTAACCAATGAAAGTTGAGTACCTAGCAAGTTTCGTATACTTATATAATTATGATTAATATTTTTTCTTTGGACTGAGCTAAAGTAATTTAATTCACATTTTTTATTTGTATTTGGATAAATACTTATAGGCTAAACAATTAGCACAATATTGAGTGAGAATTACGTAAGCTACTATTTTACGTGTCACTGCTTACATTTTTGAATTGCAGTATACATATGTTTGCATTTTATTTCTTTTAACAATAATAATACCTGTAATATTATAATCCGCTAATTCGTATGCTATTATTTTAAACATATTTAGCAGCATAATAATAATTTAATGTTGGTGCTTAGTTTTTAACTTATTTACTATTAAACCATTTTACTCCTATTTATTGTGCGTAATTATTTAATACTAATTATCTATGTGCTTTTAACCCATAAGTTTGTAAGCTATTATTATCTCTCTCCAATGATTCCCTCCAAAATTGCTATCTATTGATATTGAAGTATAATGTATCTTTTCTATATATTGGTGCCTAACAATGTTTTATTTTGACAAAATTATTCAAAAATAAACGGAGAGAATGTGGATTTTTACATACAAACAATTATTTAGATAATGATGGTTTTAATTTATTATACATAAGCATTTGCTTCATATATTTTTGCTTAGTGTGCACTGAATAAGTAAATTAGCTAATTGTAAGTAACTCCATTAATATTATTTAATAAACCAATGGCGCAAAACTCATAAATGGCATAAGCAGGCGTATATAAAATTATTGAGAAAAAAAATCCATGCAATAAAAACATGCCTATCATTTAAAATTATTTAAAGTACGCTGAGTTTGGCTACGACGAATTGGGAAACCATACTTGGATAAAATAGTAATTTGTACAAGCTTTCCACATTTTGAATTTTGAATGTATAGTACATATATAATAGAAATACACCAAGTAAATAAATTCTTATAGGTATAGAACTACCTTTAGGGATTTCATGCTTACAAATTTGCATACGAGTATATTCTTATCTAATATTTACTAAGGAAATGAATATCATAATATATTGTGTACATTGCATGCTTTAGTGAAATATGCATCTGCTTTAGTAATGTGTATAATAAATGATTGCTGTACTGTAGTAAGTATAAAGGATAAGAAAGTTAGCTTTCATTGTATGCATTGTGAATAGGTTGACAGGGGGCCGTGGTCATGCCATGACATGCCACAAGTGTATATCTATGCTCCTAGACATTTATAAATTCTATTTTTACACGCTAGTTTCATTTTGACATGCAAGCAAACTTTATTTTTAGAGAGTGTTACGGATAGGATATCGTAAAAGTTGTAACTTACCTGTCTCCACTCACTCCTGTGGTTGTTGGAAGAGTAAAGGTCAGAGAGTTGAATAATATGTCCGTCAGGATCCATCGTTTCCATCACCGGCGGTCTCAAAATTGAAACATACTACAAAGAGAAAAGGAAAAAGTAAACTTTACCTTCAAATTACCTAACATTTTCTCAAATTATTATCCCTCACTCATAAAATAAAGCAAAGTAAATTCACATTCGGGAAAATATCCACCATCCAAAAAGAAACTAATTCGTCAACTGAAGCATGTCCTAAATGCTTGTCTCTTGTAATTGTAGCAACTTAGGCAGTTTCTTATCAACAAATCTTTTGTCACACACAATCTACAGTAATTTATCAAACTTGGGAATACAGCAGTAGCAATACACTGAGCACTAGCCGGTACGGTTTCACTGCAATATTTATGGTGTAAATTGGAGACCTAACCTTTTATACTCACACTTAACCGATTTAAGCTAATTGCAAAGAAACCGAACCAATTTGGAGTTCTACAACACCTAAACATGAGATGCATTAAAATACTAAACCATCACAATAGTATTACTCTAGTGCTAGAAATATTATTTCAAACCGAAAACGTTATTCTCAACAGTTCTATTCTAAGTAGTATTACTACTACCGTAAGTAATAAAACACGCCACAATCTTTCCCATTAGCACTATCTTTGGCCTTACTTTTCCCCAATGAATTCACAAGTAAACTCCAGCCAAGGCTTTAAGACCCTGACCTTTAAGATACTATTTACTGAATAATGAATTACTCCTGAAAATAAAACGTAATAGTATGTATGTCATATTATTATACTGATACTAAATATTATAGGTGCTTGCTTAGGTAGGCTGAGGCTCATTCCTACATTATATGTACATATATGTCACCGGCATATAATACTAATAAATATCATGGTTATAATTAACATTCAAATGCAATCATTTTTTTTTCAATTTTTAGTCATTAGGTTAACACATTCAGAAATTGTGAACTTAAATTTTGCTCAAGGGAGTCAAGTAAATATTTTCAATAAAAAATTTTTTTGGCTATGCATACAACTGGCATAGCTCACCATGCGGTGATGTGTGACGCTGACAATATATCCTGCAAAATTGTCATTTTAATTCTACTTTCCACTTAGGTTTGCTTTATTCAACTTCCCAAAGCACGCCACTAATAACAATTAATGTAATGTAATTACTTACGTTACTTTCTTATTGCTTACTATTTTCCCATAAAAGTCATAAATAATTCCTTTGAACTTATTTATACCATATATTCGCATCTATTCTGACTAAATTGCACCGTTTAAAACTTGCGCATAAGATTGTGAGTGTTATTTTGAGTAGTATTGCAACGCAACGTAGTAGTAGAGTAAAACATTGTGGAGCTGAGCTACCCACCTAAAAGTCAAACAACACATACACAACGGTTTGCGTTTTCCGGTTCTCCCGTGAAAATAAACACGATAATGCACAGGTATTTTTAGCACGACCAGAAAGTTATTATGGGCTCTAAGCATGCAATGTAATTCAAATCTATTAGCTATAGCTACTTCCTATTGTCTTAGGCAATCTAACGTAAATCCCACTTGCTCACGAACACCTCGTATTTGTAGCAATTTATTTTTAACTGTTTACCTTGGCTGTGAAGTCTTCGCCATAATTTATTGCTAATTAGTACCTACTAATCTAACTCATGTGTGCCAAATATAAAACATGCACTTCTTAAACTGTTTATTCTGAGAGCCCCCCATACCTAAGAGTCGACTAATGTAAATTGTTCTGCAAATTATATATTAAAACAGTCAATAGATATAAAAGCAACAAAATCGTACCTTGTGACGGTCCACCTCTGCAATAACTTTCAAGTCAGTTGTTTCTGAAATTCCTCCGTGCACAACAAGTACTCGTGTGTCAATTATTGTCCCAAATGGTAGATTTCGGAACACTTGATCGATCAGATGCAATATCTTGCCAGCAAATAACTGAAAGGGAAATAAAATCATTGATAATTCTAATTTTACACGACTTATTTAGCCTTTCCTCTTTAATTAAATTAGGCCAATTTATTATTGCAATACTAAATTAGCCCAAATGAAACCACCTTACTTATTTTCTAATTTCTATTAAAGAGTTATACAAGAATTGTGCAAAATTGAATCAATATAAACGACTCAAAAGTATTGCATGTTCTTCGTGTCGTACTTTTACTGGTTCCTCCCGTACCAACGGTTCTTTTGTACAAACAGCTTAACCATAATCACAACGCAACAGTAGACAACATTTGATAATGTTTTAGAGTGTTAAAAGGACAATTCAGGACATTC
>JAQFYC010007103.1:0-11044 GCA_034694165.1 Tomocerus mixtus
TGTCGCTAGGGGAATTGTCGGCTAGGGGAATTGTCGCGCTAGGGGAATTGTCGCCTAGGGGAATTGTCGTGGAATCTATATCTAGAGTGTATGTAAATGCAATAGGAAGCAGAATAGAAAAAAGGGAGTTGGTTGGATTTATATCTAATTTTGAGTTAAAAGTAGCAAACAGGGAATGTAGCTCATATAATTTGATGGGATAGGGACCATTCAACAACAAAACTTTTCTGTATGCATTTTCATGCAATATTGGCAAAAGAGCGGGATATACTGTCTGAGTTGAGTGAGTGAGGAAGTCAATCGTAGCTGTAGCTGCCTTGTGGAAATATGTATTACAGCCTCTGTTCTAGATATACTAGACAATAGAAAAAGATACAATGCCTGGCAAGCTGTACCTATGTAAAGAATACAATACACCCTTCCTCAATTTCTGTGTATGTAATTGTATATCTTTGTTTCTCTGCAGGGTTTCTTAAGTTTACTTTTGTTCCTATTTTATTTTACTACCTTTATGGAGGATAGTTTGGGCTTTCTGATTTATTCTGTTGTAATATATCGTATATAAGTATCTGTATACAATATATGTTGCAGGCAAGTCCGTATGCTTAATTATTAGTATGTATAGCTACTAGCTGCTACATTCCCCAGTGCCTAATCCTTTCAAAAAAGTTTGTCACTAAAATACTTTTATGTATCGAAACAAAAACATTGAATTCAGGTTTGGATGTTTGGATGGAAAGATTCAGATCAGTAGACGATTTTAGTTATGTAGCGAACATATTGCATTTATGCAAAATTAGTTTGTGAATCCTACTTTGGGTTCTATGCTACAAAATCTACAATAAAAGTATTTTACTTGCTTAACTGATTATAAACAGAACGAATTTAGAATTTTATTGATTTTGATACTCAAGTTGAATAGGAAAACTAAATATTATCTGGAGATGCCCACTTTGACTGCAACAGATGCACTATTTCTTAATAGTCTGTATCAACAGCATTGCATTTTGCTTTTGTGTCTCATTCTGCCTTAGGCGCAATAAACATACATATATATTGGACTTTTGCTCGTTTAGTTTCCCTCAGTGCGTTTACTTTGGACTTTGCTAGCACATAGACTGTATCCTTGTAGACGTGGAGTAAGTCGCAATGGATTGGAGTGAGTCTATTGGATCAATTCTGAGAATCGAGCAATTCGAGACAGACAGGAAAAGGCAAAAGATAATATTGGCTCATATATACGAGTATGTAATAATCGGAGAGATACTACTTACTTATATGTCTGTATGTACCTAAGTATGTATGTACAGTAGGTAGGTATGTACGTACAGTATAATATATGAAATACATCCGAGGAAAGTTTTCAAAGTCGGAGTTGGAAGTTGGAACCCCAGCTATTATATGGCACTGCCTACTTTGGTTATTCTCCCTGCCTGCCTGGTTGTTGTAATAGTTACGACTTACACCTCGACTGTCAACAAAATGCCATGCCACACCAATACTAAGCCAGACTACAGATAGACCAGAACCAGAGCAGATGAAATAGAAATGTGATACATACGCAGAGAGTGAGTTGAGTTCATGGAAGAGTTGGCAATGGATTGGCATAAACATAAGGGCGCAGTATTGTATTGCCCAAAGGGAAATAGTGGTTTCTCCTGTATTTACATATGGTGCTTACGCATTACTATTGATTGATTTCATTTGCTCTCCGCAGCAGAAGTTTGTTCTGGCCTGGTCTGGGAGTACGTAAAATCTTCCCTTGACTTGGCTCTTGGCTTTGGCTGTAGAAAGTTCCCATCACAGTCACCGTATTAATTTATAAGACCTTTTCGCAAATATTGAAGGAACTGTCTCCTTACTTAATGTTTCGGACGAGGCAGACTAGAGGCAGACTAGACAAATACAGTACACAGGCTGGGTGAGTTGATTGGACTTTAGTATTGTCAGTTAGGTATGTTACGACTGGTCTGGTTTTATTGGAATTTTACAACTTATATAAAAGTCTGCTCGGGATACTTTGACTTATGTATACTATAGATAAGTCAGACCGAAACCAGAATCAGAGCAGAACAATTCGTAGTAAAGAAAAGTAAAAATAGAACTCACCTTAACTTACAACTTGCATTATATCACTTCGTAATGAATCTACAGGGCGCTGTCTCTTTATTACGGCAATCCGTCCTTTTGAGTTGCATCTTCTGGTCTAGTATAGTTTATTTGTTGAAACGGTGAAAGTAATTTCACCCGCCCGACGACAAACGCAACGAAATCCTTAGAATGTATATATGTATACAAAGTTTCTATACATAAAGGGGCATACGGTATGTATTTTCATTTCATTTCCCGTAAATTTTCCCTATCAGAGAAGTAATGCAAGAATGGGCAATGGGTTTCCTTCCCTTCAGTTTTTGGATGTAACCTTCACATTCAACTCCGTCGCATCAACCGACTTGACTTATTATTGTTTAACAATCCATTTGACTTCTACTTACTACTGCTGTGTATATAGAAAAAGTCATATCAAAAATTATTGACTTTCATCGCAGTGCTTTCCCTGTTACGTTAAACTACTTTCCAAGCCAATGATTCTCTATAGAATAAAAGTAACCTAAATACCTATATATAGTTAGTCTACCTATTGCATAAGCGCATCGCTATTAATTTCATTACTTTATGCTTCAAGAGCCGTCTCCGTACTTTACGAAACTAATATCCACATTTGCCATTTAAGAACATTTTTCATCATCTTTTCTCCCTGACTTCACTTCCTGTCCTTGACTTCACTTGAGTTGACTGCTTTCAATCTCCGGGCTATATTATATGAGAAATTTGGGAAACTTAACCCGCAAGTAGCTCTGTTATTACGAAGGTTGTAGGCAGCATCAATTCTATTACTAAATATTTGAAGCTACTCGTAAGTACAAACATACTAGATAGGCAGCAAACTGTAAACTATTTCCATTTTGTTATCTTTCTCGCATCATATCACATCGCTCCATATTTTCATCTTCGCTATGTGACACAAAAAATAATTGTTAAACGAAACTCTCACGCATATCAGGAGATGAATTGTGACGGGAACTACATAATATATTACAAGGTGAAATGTTTGCTTTCCCAGACCAAGCCAGCCAGGGAATGAAGAATGATGCACATATACTATTAATGTCAAAGTTACTTTCATTATAAATACACTAATATCTGAAATAGGTTGCCAGATAATCTGTCACTAGAATCTTGAGAAGAAAAATCGTTATTTTGTGCAGCCACGCCTACCTCAATGCTTTTACTTACAATTTGCATGAAAACTAAGTACATAGTAGAAACAAACAGGAAATCCTATCAAGTATTACATCAAAACTAATATGTCATACATGTCATGTAGATATGTGCTGAATATTAATGAATAATATATGTACGTGTATTTACTATTACTGTGTGTAAGTATAAAGGTTTACAGAACAAGGAATATTACTTTAGCATAGAATAGAATAGAAGTGCAGAAAGTAGAACCTTCATTTATTGTACTGTTACATATTCATTATGACGATTAACGGGAACGGGCTCATTTTGATAGAGTATGATGTGACACCCAGGTGATTGGTAACAATAAATTCAGGGCACTCAAATCCTCACGTCTAATCAAGGAACGTGACAGTGAAAGGTGACATGACGTCTGTTTTGTTCTCTTATGTCGCGTTGTCTTGTGTGAATTGTGTTGGCTATTGTACATTTTATTCACAGAGACAACTACTATATAGGCTAGACAGACAGGGAGACGAGACACTACTATATAGACTATAGAGCAGTAGCAATAACAAGATCTTGAAGGTACTGCGGAACAAAACAGGAGAACAATGGAGATTAATTTTGCGAGAGGTAGAGTGAAAGTCTTAAGTAAATCCTTATTTCCTGCTGGGGACCTTATAAACATATATAGTTATAGACAGACATATACCTATACAGTAGACTTCAATTGTATATGTAGCTCATGGCCAAGTCAAGCCTAGCAATCTAAATTGTATGACTCCGTGTATCATTCTTAGGTACATGATGTTAGAAAATGTCAAGCTATGTACCTAATGTGGAAGAATTGGATATCCTGGCAATGTGAACATTATCTAGGGAGTGTTGGCGAGAATCTTTTTAAATTACACACAAAATCTCTGTCATAGAAGTTAAACATATAAACGTTCTGTAAAGATTTTGATTTTTTAGCAGATTTCGACATAATGGACAAATCACAGTACCTAAATATTTTTAATAATTTAATGACGATGTAAGCAATTATTTACTAAATGGCAAACAGATGGTCAAAAAGAGTTTTCTTCAGAAAAAGATAATATAAGAAATTAATTACCATAGACAAAACTCAAGACTGACTACAACACAAATATTTACAGCTGTTAACTACCTAGTCAATGTGTACACTTGCTGAATGTATCAATTCTTCTGTAACATATTGTGTATATTATCAGTGTAATAGGCAGTACATCTCAGACCCGATCTAGAGAAACTTCAATATATATTTACAATAGACAATATAATGTTAGAGAACGGGGCTAGATGCAAGATTCTAGATTTCATAGAAGTTAGAAGGAAATTCAAGCCAAGTGAAGTCAGTAAAGTCAAAGCGAGAGAAAAGCGGGACAATCCATACAATGTCATTACACACAACAAAACGTCAAGTTGGATTTCATTGAAGAAAACGAACCGAGACAAAATAACACGTCCACTTATCCTCTTTGTCATCTTCACTCTTTCCCTTCAGTTTATTTTACCTTGGGTTGAGTTGTGTAAGAGGAAGATGCTGTGGGCTACGCGAAAGAAGGGAAGACGACTCGCTCTCGTTTAAAAGAGAGACAACTAAAAGCTATTACTTTCACAGAAATAATGCCCTTAAGAAATCTAGATCCAAACCATTAACAGCACGAACGAATGTTAACAGGAACACAAACGAAAGCTCCATCCCTTCACTCACCTACACTTACAGTGTTACCCTGCATACTACACGCTACTTATATTATTATACCTACAAATGTAAGCTTATACTGAATAGGAACTTAAGTGGAGTGGAGAAAAGGTAACTTAACATAACAGGAGGATGAGGAAAGAAACTTTTCTAAATGAGTTCATTCTCTACACTCTACTTTGAGACACTACCTCAGACCCAGACATCGCGTTAAGTTGCGTTAGTTCACTTTAACTTTGACTTGCATTTTAAGAGAAGTGGTTCCTACTTCTTTAGAAGCTCCGGTGCCTGGCAGCCAGTAACCTGTCAACTTTCAGTGAAGACACGGTGAGGCAACATGGACAAAGTCGTAGTCATTATTCGTTTCAACTTTTATTAATGTCTATCTTATATACTTACTGATACGAACTACGAACTGATGAGTTCTAAACTATATATACTTATTACATTAGAAATGCATAGAAAATAGAGATAATATTTCCAATACTTAAGTAATAAGAAGTCGAAGAAAGTAAGGAATAGTACGTCATACCATGCTTTCCATATTTTTCTACAGTAAAGTTCATAAATGAGGAATTATTATATGATTAACTTTCACCATTCACTTATATACCTGCATTTTCTCTATAAAATCTGTAATCTTTCACTATTGAAGTGAAAGTTAGGATTCCTTATTGTTAAAACTGGTAGTATAGCATATTATTCTTGCTTCCATTGAAAGTATCAAAGTATTTTTATGGCACTGTGTGCACTCTCACTGTATGTAGGTATTGTAAATATCAAACCTACAACTATATCTGTATGTTGGCGTTGGCTATGCATCTCTTCAAATATGCAATATATATACCAAAGATCCCCATTCAACATGTGCAAATTATCTTTCTCTTTTGTTTTTTCGCTTAGAAAGCTTCTCTGTTGCTCTCTATGCACTATCTCTCAGCTTTGCTTCATCTGCAGCCATAATGGTAACTCTAAGTTTACTGCAGTGCAGTATTATTCTAATACTGTCCTCTACTCTACAGATATCTATAGTGTCTAGAGGGGTGATAATTTCTTTAGCATTTTCCTTCCTTTTCTGCTAGAAGAAAGTTTAAATTAAATTTTAAACTAGTAAATATTGCTAATAATAAGCCATTCAGACCAAAAGGAGCTGGAATGGCTGAGCATATCGTACTTTATTATGGTTAGCACATAAGCGAGGTTGTGACAAGAATTTCTCTTTAGGCTTATTTATACTCCAGCCTCCAACCCACGCCAAGCTTATACTTACATACTTATATTAGATAATATATAAGGCTATAATATTTTGTCATGCCTCCGTATTATTATATGTTGCACGTGATCTGGTATCCTTTAGAGTATCCTATACTACAGTAGGTACAAATATATATACTTAAATAGACAGTAAGTAAAGATAAAGCCAGCAAAGGGGAACAAATGGGTTTTATCATGAGATGAGCTTGGCTTCCGGAAAGGAAGAGATAACAGAGGGATTCTATCTTGTCCATTGTGGTCCTGATATGTATCTTGCTCTAATAGTGTAAGTACCTAAGTATACTAGAGTGTGTGTTCTGTGTTCGTTGCATAACTATCTGTACATATCTTTCTATAGGTTTTGTAGACACAAGTACATTATTATGCGTTTACTTTTATATGTATGTAGGTATTGCATAGATAGTGAAAGTCGAAAGTGCGACTACTTACTAATATCTTTGTACATATACATAGAATAACCATTACCGTTTCAGTGTATTGCGCTCTTCTGTCAAGCCATGGTTCACTTAATGAGTTTCAAAGTTATTCATGATTATTGTAATGTTGTTCTTCTGCCTTCACATTCACATTCACCCACCGACCGTCCTTTTTGCACAGTCTACATAGATACTGCTGCTATGCTGGTTTGGTTTGGTTTCCTAGGAATGCACATTAGAACACAGTGATAGTGATGTGAATTATATTATACTTGGATCGTGTCCTGTATTGTCCTTGCTTTAATAATGTTAGTTTAATGTTATCTCTGTTTACGATACATAGAATTCTAACTAAAGTAGAATTCTCGAAAGCCCGAAAGTAATGTATGTAGCTCTAAAAGTCATCTTATGTCATGTCACATGCCCTGACTCGTGAATGATCCCGGAAACGACTCTTCATACGTATCTGTCTATTTTTCTGCGTAGTGGTATTGATGTAGGTACTTATAAGTAAAAGCGAACTAAATTAAAACAGGATTGTAGATAAGTAATAGATACTTGTATGTATTTAGTTGGAAAGCAACTCGGGATTGAAAATCGATACCAAAAGTCAACTTCACTTAACCATTTAGCATGGATGCAAAGATTAAATTATGTCTATCACATTATTATGTAAGTACATCTAAATAGAAAGCAGTATGGCCTTCTGAGAATTTAATGTTGTTCTATGTGCTTCCTTTTGTATTATTGCTATGTGACTGTTGGCACTGCAATTTAGAATTTACATTCGGATATTCAATTAGAATAATACATACTAATGTATATAAATTGAATTCGACTGTAGAAAACTAGGTTGTCCTTTCTCAATGTTGACTCAGAATTATGGAGGACGCTATTACACCTCGCTTTGACAATGCTGTACTAAATATATATACAGTAGTGCTATTTCTTTGATGAAATGGTAATAATATTTTTAGCTAATAGTATAAGTTAGTAGAAGCGACTGTTGACAGTTGTACACAATCATATTCACTCAAGGACAAAGTTAAAGTTAACATCCTACATTTAAGTTCAAAGGAAACCTGTCCCTAATTTATGAGATGAAATGACGAGGGAGACAACAAAGTTACAGCATTTCTTTTTCATTGTGTGGGATGGATGGGAGTGGGCGTGATGGAAAATTATGAACTTGCATTACTACAAGGCATTACTGTATCCTATTACTTATTACTTTATGATTTCTTGTGTTATGAACTTAGATGTAACAAATTTCGAAAATGGCAACTATTTTCTATTGAAGGTATACATAGTACCTACTTATGGACCCAATTAGGTGTACTTAAATTGTGGGCTTTACTTTACCAACTTTAAAGGGGTTGGTTCACAAATAAAAAGATTATTTTTGCACTCGTATTAATGTAATGGAATATTTCTCAATTCCATAATAGTAATATGTAGCATGACCTTTGACATTATGAAGAAATCTTGCTGAATTCGTTGAGCCCTCCTTAACAATGAACTGATACTTCGTAAAATGGTAATTATCAAAGTTGTCTTGAATTTAACCCACTTTGAAAGACTGATTTGAAATGTCATTCTAGATTTGCAATATAATCTAGAGCTTTAATATACATATAATATATACTATTTCTATTTATGATTATATTTATAATATTATTGCATGGGAACATTAATATTTTTAGCTCTCGTATTTTATTTTTGCAAAAATGTAATCTTGTCATCGTTCACGAGTACAAACCACAGAGTCAGTTCAAGGGAGTAGCAAGGTACTTTCTATTGGACGTCTTCTCCTTTTCCCAAATACCAATGGCATCTTTCAGTTCTTTCAGACAAGATGCCGAAGATCAATAAAGTGTAATCTTTGCCGACTTCAATGGTAAATCTTTCAGTACCCTCATCCGCTAAGAATACATTACTAGTATTACATATACATACATTCTACAAACACAAAAGGAAAAGGATGAATAATTTTTTCGACAACAAAGAATAAGAATTACAAATGAATATGAGACATTCAAAGTAGTTTTCTCTCTGCGGTTTTATCGGAAAAGTTCTGCCAGATAAGATACCTAAATAAGGCAACAAAAAGACATTCTCGTTTATGAAACGGAATTGCTAACTTTTCACCTTTGTTTTAGTATTCTCGTCTTCTACAGTACACAACTGAATGCAATGGGAAAAGATCGCATACAGCCGGAATAGATAGAATTGTAAATTACAAGCAATAGGGAAAACAAAATTACGAGTCTGAGTAGATATTTACATACGTATTATGTTTTATGTATGGATTGGGAAATTGGAATCGCGAGATGAGAATACTTTATTATTGCTAGATATTTGAGAAATTACGTTACATACCTATTGCAAAAGTGAGCGAATTATAGATATCAGAAACTATCGTAAATATACTATGCCCCAATTATTTTTGGTAACTAAATAAAACACGTTATACAGATAGCCATAGTTGTAGCAGCTTGCAATTACACAAAGAGTTGTCTATTATCATGATGCTGTGTGCGATTAATGTCTTTTACAAGAAAGATCATTATTTCATGATATTTTGAAACTTGATGCATAAAAATGTAACTCATTGACGAATTGAGCTATAATAGTTTCAAAAAATCGTCAAATTTTTATGTAAGTTCAGGAATTTTGAAAGATCTAATTTAAACTACTCGTATATATACATCTTGAAAATCTATGCTATAATCTTTTGTTAACTATTATTAAATCCGGTACATACATATGTATACTTAGGAAGAATTAGTGAATTCGAGCGTGTAGTTAGATAAATCAGATTGATTAGACGAAAAACAAGTTTCTTAATCACTAACCAGAGCTGACTTTATCAAGGTATGAGTGCCTCTACAATGTTTAAAGAAGTTATGATATATATTTTGTTTATTAAGGTATAAAAACATCCTTCTAACGATTTGCGTCGTAAAATGATGTATCTCGAAATAAAAAAAACATCAAAGTTCTACATCAAAGATGTAGGAATTGGTAAAACAAAATATTTGCCTATAGAGTAGATACCTGTACTACTGTATGTGGTAAATAAATATTTTCTATACAAGACTTGCTTACAGAAAAAATATAAAATAAATGTCACGGGTCAGAGATAATGATTCAGTGACATCAGATAGATAGGTCACCAAAATCGTAAATAAGCTCCAATACACACGCACATGCTGTTTTTATTCTATTAATTCTTCAGCAGCATACAGTGCATTGTATGATAGTGGTAAGTGCCAAGATATAGTGCTCTCATAAAATATTTCTATCGTTAAATACACCAAAAGATAGAGACTTCTCCTTTTAATTGGAATCCTTTTATTTGAACGCATCCCATCCTTGTTCCCCCATCGATTGATCTATATATGTATGTAGTATAGTATAGTATAGTATACTCGTAGTAAATATATACTCGTAGTGCTGTCTATCTCAAAGCTAATTAAATATCCCTAATGTAAGTAGATAACTTCCATTTGTAAATATTGAGTTGCTTTCCGTGCGTTTAGTATGTTACTCACAAATGAACTAAGAACATAAATAAAATTTGTGAGTTTATCTACCTTTATCACCCAAACATTAGGAATATCCAAGCATTTGTAGCACAAGATTCCTTTTTGCTATTAAGTTAAGGCCATATTGAAAAGAAATCTTATTGTTGATACTCTACAAAGTGTAAACACATTACTACATTACAATACATACATATATATGCCTTTCTGGAAGTAATTTATTATTTAGTTTCCAAAGAGCTGGACAGACTATTAGTATTATAGAAAACACTATTTTCTATAGATGCTATATGATGAAAGTATAATGTTCCTATTCCTGTTCTTACTTACATACTTCAGAGGCGAAACCTAAAACTCACTTAGCTGCTTAGAAACATTGGAATAACTTTAGGATCCTACATTCTACACATGCTGCTACTTTTGTTATATCTACTATTTACTATGTGTACTGTAGTATGTGTGTTGTGTGTAAGAGAGTTTGACTAGTACTTAGGCGTAACATCGCATCGTTCGGGGAAAGAAAGGCATAAAACAGAAAAGTGTTTAGGGCTGGAAATATAAAAGAAATAAAAATGAGGGGCTGGATTCCTGACTTGCCTCGGCAGACTTCCCAGCTCCACTTCCATTCCACTATAACAAAAAATTACATCTAAAGAGAAATATCGGGGAAAGTTCTAAAGACATACTTACACTTACTTACGTATGAAAGGTGTACTGTAGCTGTAGTGTACTGTACAATATAATATACATGTACGTGTGTACGTTTGAAATAATTTCATCTTAGGGAAACTTTTCAAAGATTCGGGGATTAGTAAGTAGTTTTGGCATGGCAG
>JAQFYC010007104.1:0-11042 GCA_034694165.1 Tomocerus mixtus
GAATGCACAGATTTTGTCAAACCAGAGATATTGTCAATCGTAGATTTTGTCACACAATAGATTTTGTCCGGGAATCCCACAGAAGAGCACACCGTGTGTGAGGACAGGACACGGAACATGGGAACTAGACAGGCTACTATTTAAATTGATCGATGATAGATTACCTGTCTGTGCTACACTGGAGATATATTGGTATTCAAGAAAGGTAACAGTACAGTTCAATGCCTTTATGTATATTCACACGTTGAACCTCAGTGTTATATGGATTCTTATAGGTAACAGGTTCTGCTGGGAGAAAACTATTATCTTTTTATGTATATATTAGCAGAATGTATAAATAATTGGATATGATGAGCAGAGGAAGATGTAAAATGTATAACGGAGGAGATTTAAGTATATTCAATATTGCCAAGGCGTAGCTGTAGTGTAATAACTGTAGCCATCAGGGGATGCGATGACAGGTGTTGTTAAGATCAATTTGTAAGCGATGATAAATGCTTCTCCAGGAGTTTCCCTTGTTTAAACCGGAAACTTTTTATTATCGTTGACTGCAAACTGGGGAAGAAGCAATTTGTACGTACTACTATGTAGGTATGTACTTGTAAGTTTCTCTTAAGGTATAAAGTGGTAAACAGCTGAGGGAAACTGTTCAATGTCTTTAACACTCCTGCTTATACAAAGTTCAGCTGCTGTGAGATGAGAGCTAACTTGCTCATCTACTTGTGAATCGCTTTATTATCTTTGATTATTCAAACGTGGATGGGTGAAAGTGAAGTGAAAGTTTTCAAGGAAAACAATCCTTGTAGTCAAGCCAAGTCAGGAGAAAGATGAGTCACTGTCAGGTGTCAGATAAGTAAAAAGAGAAAGTCAAATTTTAGAAAACTAATTATTAGTTTGAAGTTTTAGTGTTGATTGGAGAAAGTGAGCGGGGAAAGTGAATTCCTCACTTTTGATTCTGATGTTGTTGAAATAAATAGAATTATTTGGAAAGTGTTGGCTGTCGCTTCTTTCTAGAATTGTGCTCTGGTTATGGCTTTGGCTTTGGCTTTGGTCGGCTTCCGAGAAAGTAGAACATTGTAACAGGAAAAACAAAAGAGTAATTGACTGTTGACAGTTCGGCTGTCACGTATTATAAAGGAAGAAAGAATGTAATGCGGGAAGGTCGCGTCACAGTCACTCAATTTCAATTCAGTTCAGTTCGGAGAATAAAGAAAGCAATTGAAAGGAGTGTGTGAATGGATAACAGGCGGAAGAGACTGTTGAATTCAATCTCTTTTATTATATTCTACAACTTCAACCTGTGTACTATGTCTGAATGTGGGAGAGTATTCCAGTAGTTCTGTTTAAAATACTTTCGCCGGGGATCAGGCACGATGTTGACATTTAGGGTTAAATTGAATGTGAAGGAATGTATAGGAATCTCTTGGGTTGCTCTAGTCTTTACTGTAAGAACAACGTGGACCAGATCCCATCAGTAGCGAATAGTAGAAGAACACTCCTAAAGGTCTTTAAGTCACGTAATGTCTTCAACAAATGATTCAGCTGCAATAATTTTTCATGAAGAAAATATAAGTTTGTTGAAGAAATTGAAGAAAAGGTTATGACATAATTTCATTTTTGATTTTGGCGTGGGTGGATCTGAGTCACAATTTTTTCGATATGTGTTGCAAGTTGCAAGGAAGGTTTTAAAAAACACTCAAAGTATAGCTGCCATTTAAATTTAAGAAGAACGTATTAATTTTTGTATTCTTAAATAAAATGTAGGTTTTGTTCGGGTAAAATGAATGTAAAATAGTATTGTAGTTATAATATGTAGTAGAGAGAATTAAAAGGAACGTATTTTCGTAGCTGAATATGATTTACTGGTAGAAACAGTTGTATTTTGTGTGTGTGTACGAGTAAATAGTATTTATAGGTAAAATTTAAGTAACTGAGCAGGATTTTTGTTTTTGTAGAGTTGTGTTTGAATATGAATGAAGTGGAGAAGATGTGTTGGTTTAGTTGGTTTGTCTCAGAATGTCTACGAAAGTGGTCTGGTCTGCTCTAGTTTGGCACAGTTGCTCTGCTTTCTGCTTCTACAGTTCCGCTCTTCTCGAGAGTCAGAAGACTTTTGAGACTCCAAAGTCAATGCCGGCTCTATTTATTACATTTCTTTACTACAACCTACTACACACTACGCTTCGGTCTATCTCTCTTTGCTTCTATTCCTCTCTCTATATAACATTTCTCTCTTGTATTCTGTTCAGTTGAGAGAGATCTGCTTTTCACGCTTCCTGCTCTGCCTGTGGCCTGACAGACTTCCCTTTACGAATTCGTTCAGACTGCAGACCCATGCGAATTCCCAGCTTCCATATCCCAATAGCAATAATGGTTAGTTGCATTTATGTATAAAGTATGTATGAATCTCATAATGAATTTCATATTCCTTGTTTTATTCTTTATACTATAGTATATGTTGGACTACAAATTATTATTACCGATGTTATTACAAGATAAATATAAGTAAGATTACCTAGTGCCGATAGGACCGAAGTATTTATGTATGTACTTTATGTTAGAACATTTAGGGTATTGCTTATATTTACTAATGAATCTGTAGGTATGGCACGTAGTTATATGTACAGTATGTGCTGCTTAGTAAAAAGTGGAATTCGTAGGGTCAATTAGTGTAATGAATGATTAGGTAAGATTATAACATTTTGTATGCGCCAGAAGATACGTAGTACTCTTGTACTACATGAAAGATGTAAAAAGTAAGAATGCAGAGCTAATTTTTAGTAAATTCCAGGTTAACTTTTAGTGAAACATATCGTAGAAGATTGTCGGAGTGGTGCGGGTTCTGCGGATATGGTAGCTCCATGCCAGCTCCATGACTCTTTACTTTGTTTAACTTTCTCTGTTTGGATATTTGTCTTTCCATAGTCACCTACTGCGTTGCAATACTATACTACGATTTTAGTTCGCCAAGAGAACTAGAAGCTAAAATTGGACTATTAGTGATACATACACTTGTTAAAGGTATTCTATAAAAATGCCCAGTGAATATACCTAGTAAATCTAAATACTTATACCATAATACCGACATATACCCGAATATAGTGTTATACCAACAAAACAATATTTTTAAGAAGTACATTTTAACGTAACTTACAAATTAACGTGTAGACATCAGTTTGTAGTATCGAAAGATTTATAAAAAGGATTTGAATTTGAAATAGGAATTGATCTCGTCACATTCTTACGCCATGGGTCACAGTACAATGTGTGTTAGGAGCCTAAAACGCCAAGAATTTTCTGTGGAAGTGTCCTTCATGATAACCTAACTAACAATAACTAAATGAGTCAACAAGGCATTCCTCTGCGTTTTTTGAGAATTAGCGATGAGTTAGATACAAAGTTGTTTATAAAAGCGATGAATAGTTGGCATTTTGGCATCCTGGTTTTGTGTGCGAAATGATTTCCTAGCTAGGATCGTGTTGTGGTCGAGTTTCTCTAGCATGAGTCCATCAGTACATCCTACTCAATTATTATATCGTCAGCAAGAAACCCAAGTGAATATATGTTTATTAATTTTGCTACTTTGAACTTCTAATATACTACTGCTAAGTAATATCAATCGTATATTATAATGCTTACGTCGGAAAATTCGGCTATTTGATAGAAAATACGTGCCTATAATATTCGGTAGTATCTGCATGTATTTAGAATTTCCACTTTAACCACAAATTGCCAGTTGGATTTTCTGAGCAAGTCTTTTCACATCATCAGCATGTAACACGACTTTAGGAGAGATCAATATATGGACCTAAGTAGGTTACTTTTGGGTGCAGTAGTGTGATAGTAATTGTGAAAAGGTGTTTTTGTGCACAAATAAGTAATAATTAATGCATATCTTTATTATTCAGAACACATTTACACAGTTAGCAACTACATTTAGGAATACAGCACTTTATTTACCTACTAAATCCTAGATCCTACTCCTAATTTCTTACACCATGTTTTTGCAGAAGAACGAAGATAATTGCTACACTTAATTAGAGAATGGTATTTTGTTAATGAAAGATTTAAAGAATAACTCTCCAAGAAATATCAAAAGAGCACAACCTATAAAAATCCCACAAAATCTGAATAGAGCAAATATCGATTTCGTAATTAGCCGTGTAGTGTCATTTTCCGAGTTGGTTATCGTGGTTTCATCGTGTCCTGCTTCTCTATTGCTCCCAGCAATGTACAATCCTTCCCAAAACCCATCAATTCCAAAGGATCGGAGCAATAACAATTTTCTATGGACTACTTCCGATAAATACGAATTGAAGTAGATGGTGATAATCCTTTGTTCCCACACTTCCTTTACGACATCACAATGGAGGTTCTCCATTGCCTTCCTAATTTTTGAAACGTAAAATTTAAAAAATTTAGTTTGAATTACATCAGCTCCAGAATTAGGCCATTTGGCTGCACAGATATAAGCTGTACTTTCACTATTGCAGTTTTCGTCTCTTATGATATAATTATCCAGTTGAGACGTAATTCCAGCCTTGAAGAGACTTTGTCTATATTTTTCCAAAAATAATTCTGATTTTGCCATTGGATTATAAATAGCCTTGTAACCTTCTCTGAATAGCTGATTCATATCTTCAATTTGAAGTATAGGAGAAGGCATGATGACTTCGCTGGTGAAATAAGCAATGTAGGGAATCTGTACGCCCAATAAAGTGAGCGATAAGAATCGGAGAATCGGGCGAAAACTTTGTAATGTGCTACATCGTACATTTTTACAATCCTGTAGAGGAATGCCAAGAATGGCCCAAAAGACATTCAAACTGACCCACCAACTCCTAAATAGAAGGAGTAAGATGACCTGGATAAGGATGACGAGGACCCAAATTAGGTCATCGAAGGGATGTAGAATGATTGTTATACTCGACTTCTTCTTGTATTCTGTTACAGTTTTGCAGTAAAAGAAATTCTCTTGGTTTGAGGGCAGCAAGGCCATTTTGACATGTTTATATTCTTTATAATTGGGAGGATCACAATGGACACAGAGAACAAGTCGGGCACTGCCTCCGACCACTTCTTCAGATGATAATGTAAAATTTAATTGGGACGACAGAATTCCCAAAAGTACTTTGGCAGTGTAACCAGATTTCCAATGTCTCCGCATTTCTCTTTCGATGGATCGAACTCCTTCTGTAGACTCAGAACTGAATTTAGGAGTGAAAGCTCGCCGGCCGTAGCCCTGAGAATTTAGACTCCTTGCAATTGCTACCAATTCATCTGTAGAAGGCAAATAATATTTCACTGAAGAGTTTTTGTCATTTTCAAGAAAATAAATCTTCTGGTTCTCACAAAAGTAACAAACAGACAACCAAAAAGCCCCAGTACTGAATTCATTTATACTATTCATTTCTTGGGAATTATCTGTGAAAATCTCCAAGATTAATACAATGTTAACATTGTCCAAATATGAGCTTCGAGAGTAATCAAATTTTTCCATTAGATGCAGTTGCGACTTATCAATTTTTACATAAGTTGAGAGTATGATGAACAATAAGGCTGAGGAATAATACGAACTTAACTTGAGGGAAGATCGAGTTTCAAAAAGAGAAAGCATTCCAGAAACTCCTGAATAACTTTCACAACTTATAACGAAATGGATACACTGTGACCTTTGGCGAACATCTGTCGAAAAATCAATTTCAGTACTATTTCTGTAACTTAATACACTAACTTTCTCTGATTCACAAGTGTTGCTATTTAAGTCCATGATATTAGTGTTATTAGAAGTCTGCGTCTTCTCTGGAGAAAGCAATATCATTTTCACAGGGTTGTAATTTCTATTGAGGTTTTTAATATAGTTTAGTGAAATGCTGTTTTTTTCCCAAATAGGAAGTTTACAATACAACCACTTTCAAAGGAAGGTAGGAAATTATAACTTGAGACAGAAGAAATTTCGAAATTCAGTGCAATGTAGTACACAACGGAAAATATTATTTTAAAAACCATCTGCATTGTAGCTCTCATTGAGGAAATTGTAATTTTGAAGATATTTTGCAGTTTCGGGGAAAATTATAATTCAAATCTTGAAAATATTAATTGTATTACTGATACGAATACTGAGACTTTACTACTGTAAAGAAGTGTAGAGAGGATCAGCAGTCAGCCCAGTTGTATAACATACGGTAAGCGTTGAATCAGATATAATGGTCCCAGAACAAATTAGCCAATGAATAGCTAAATATTACTTTCCCAGTTTTGAATACTTGAATACAGTAGTGCATACATAATTTAACTTTATTCCTTACATGGTCCGATGGAGGAGTGGGAAAGGTAATGTATTACTTGTAATATATTTATGTTCTAGTATACTGTATCTACCTATTTAGTACCTATATTCATATATATTGGCATATTATTGTATTTACGTACCACTATTTTCCATTGAAAAATCGTAAACTACTATTTTTATAAGTTATGACAGTCAATTAAATTAAATTTACTTAGCATTCATTTCCTGAGGTTAGGTCAGAGAGGAGCAATAAATAAATTAAATCAACATCTTATAGTGTAGCAAGCTACAATTATGTAAATTACTTATTGTTAGTATAATGATTTTATAATGATGGATTAATGGACGAAATTAATTTGCAAAAACGGTTTACAGTACTTGTTTAACTGGGTATAGCACATAATATACTCACGTATGGCTACACTAGAAAAGATAAGTAAACACATTAAAGCAAATTATGCATGCTGAATATTTCGGCATTTATGAACACAAATACAAATTGTACAAACACAAATAGTGTTAAACCAGATCCTGAAAGCTTTCGATACTAATTAGTTTACTGTTTACTTAATATTTTCATAGCCTAGGCCTAGGATAGATAAACATTTGAATATTATGCTGTATAGAAACGTATACAAATACATGTATACAAATACAATACTTTCTTTCTTACTCTGCCGAAAATTTTTCCTTAAATTCAAAAATATACTATTGTGGTTACAACCAAATGAGAAACGAAAATGAGAGAAAGTACAGGGAAAGTTTCTAGAGTTATAGATTTAATATGTACACACACTTCCACAATTTCCGATTTTTCATACTGTAACTGCAGCGATCTGCAAATAATTTGCGAATAGCGAATTATTATTTGCATGCACTTAAATGGTTGTATTTTAAACTGGCTTCACAATTTTTCGATTCCTTAACCTCATAATTATGTTACTAATGTCATACAGAACAATAGAAATAAAGGGGAATAATAATTCTATGATAAATACAACGATGCAAGATGCTATTAAATAACCACAAAGCTTAAATAACGAAAATATTGGCCCTTTGTAACTGTTGTCATCAGTGTCCACATTTGCTGCAAGAAAGGAACCCCCTTCTCTCAGGGCTCCAGCAGAAAACAAACGGTCCCAAAATAAATCAATGCCGAAGGATTGTAGGTTTAACAGAATTTCTTGAACACTTTGAGAAAGATGGGAAGAAAAGAAGATAGCCACATAGGAAAGCCCCCATATTTCTTTAACAATATCGCAATACAGCTTTGGAAAATTCCTCATTACTCTGCTAATTATCAGTTTTAAAAATTTTGTTTGTATGATATCTGTCCCTTCATTCGGCCACTTTGCTGCACAGAAATAAGTCAGATCTGTGCAGTTGTCGATTTTGTAGAAATCGTTGTCATTAAGGTTTTCCTTTTGCGAAAGTACGCCTGATTTTATTAGACTTTGGTTGTACCTGACCCTAAAATCTTCTGCTTTGGAGATTCTTTCAGGATTATAAATAACTCTGAATCCCTCCCAAAACAATTCATTAAGAGTTTCAATTTGAACAGGAAGGGGAGGCATTATTACATCTGTTGTAAAATAGGCAATGTATGGCTGCTGTACTCCAATTAGCAAAATGAGTGATAAAAATCCTAGTAAGTAATTTCCCATGTGAAGCGTAAATTTTCTTGAAGGAGATGTGTCTGCATCCGCACTTGGCTTCGGTTTGGAAACCTGTAAAGGGATTCCAAGAACACCCCAAAGAACATTTAGAGTTGCCCATACATGGCGAAACACAACGAGAACCACCACCATAGTCAGAAATATGCAGAGCCAAGTCAGTTTATCGAAAGGTTGGAGAATCAACCTTAAACTTGATTTCTCCTTAAATTCTGCTATAGTTTTACAATAAAAGAAATTTTCCTGGTTCGCAGGGAACACTACCAAATTGACACTTTCCTCTGGAAAAGATTTAGTGTAAGGAGGGAGACAGTGAAGACAAAGAGAAAGTCGTCTTGCTGGTACTTCATTAGAAGAAAGTGTGAAGTTTAACTGATTAGAGAGAATCCCAAGAAGGACGCGCAGGGCCCAGCCATTTCTCCAGGACTTTCTCATGCTTTCTTCCAACTGTCGGTGGGAAATTGTTTCGTTGGCTGCATAATTCTTAGTGAAAGCTGCTTTTCCATATCCTTTGGAATTCAGTCGCTTCAGGCTGATTGTTAATTCTTTTATGGATGGAAATTTTCGCTTTGTTTCATTAGCATCCAGCGTTTGGAGTTTTTGTGATTCGCAAAAATAACAGAAAAGAAACCAATCAATTATTCCATTGATCACAATTCCCTTTTCCCCAATAACAGGAAATTCATATTGAATTGTAACATTTAAACGAGCGAAAACTATATTTGGACTGAATGCAGAATAGATCGGCTGCTGGAGGAGGTTCTGAAGCATTTTCTCATCGGTTGACGAACCAGAATTGTCAACGGTTATAAATAGAATGAAAAATAGTGAGTAAATGGAGGAACTCAACAATTTTAAATTGATTGTGAGTGAAAGTAAATTAGAAAGTTCTAATGAACTAACTGTATTTAGTACAATGAAATGAGAACACTGCGAGTATTTTCGTCCTGAAAATGCCACGGAGAAATTCGATTGCTTAACTATTACACTTGCATTTGCATTATTAGCACCCCAAAACTGGGGAGTGGTCGAAGTGACCAAAGGTGACGAAACTATTAAAGGGTTTGTACTTTCACACTGTGTGATACACTTTAGAGAACTTAATGATTCTTTTCCAAAAATAAAAATAAGCAGACCGCAATTATCAAACGGGGGAAGAAAGTCTTGACAATTTACGGTACAACTATCAATAGGAGAAAGTAACGAGATTAATAGGAGGATTTCTTTAATCATTTTTAAAGTAACAATAAAATTAAGATTTGTGTGGATTAATTTGTGTTGGATTATCAGGATTCTACTAACAGACTTATTTAAATCTTAAAGGTGAAATAGGGAAAATGGAGTGATAATTTAATATTTAAGGCTCCTCACTTAGGTATCACAACTAACAATAATCCCGTAAATAAAAACGAGAAATACTTATTAGTATGCTGACAATTTGACAAGCTGGAAATGCAAACAAACATCCATTTTTGCCATCGTAAGTATTAGACATATCTATAGCTTTATTTAAGTACTAATAGTAAGTAAACAAACGTGTATATTGTATCACAACAGTGAATGTATCAGCTACTTGGCTACTTAGCTTACAGAAAAGGTGTACTACTAAACTCTGTAGGAATGGTGACAAGTTGTGCATCGATGTTGAGTTAGTATTTACTTTGTGTACTTACAATTTAAAAGTACAACATAAAAAAATAAAATTATACGCACTTGTTGCAGAGGGAGGGTGTAGAGATAATAAATAAATAAACCGAAAAGCCATTAATGAATGTTTGCGTATATTTGGACATTCTCACCGTTATAACACAACAAAAGAGTAACAATTATGAAGGGTCGGATGTGCAGAGAATTAAAATAAATTAATATATGAGAGAGACATGCCCGTATCGAAGATCTGAAATTGTGTTCACATTTACTTTAAATAAATAAATAACAATTCTATTAATTATATGGATACTTTATGCTAGTATTTCACACACATGGCAAAATATGGACAGTTTATTTAGGTGAGTGCCAGCCAGTAACCATTTAAACTAAAGAAATTTAAACGAAAGTGTACACAATGATAATAGTACGTATATAGCGTATATGCGTACTAATGTCGCATATTATATGGATTAAATATTTTGATTTTAGTTTACATAAAGGATAGACCACATAAATATTGTTTTAAGAAATCTTATAGTAAGTTTTAAGTAAGTCGTTAGATTCCACTACTAAAATAATTGTCATTGAACTTTCACCTGGCACTCTGGCACACTTTCAAGTGAAAGTTTCCCTTACAAACAAACTACAGACAGGTTAAATGTTTATTTTCTCATACATGAGGTTATTAGGTAATTATGTTCATATCATCTACACTTTCTATCTATTTATATTGTTTTAAAAAGGCTGTGTAATCAACTAATACTACCGCAATGACCCATTAATTTTGCTAATACTTTTTTTAAATCAGGCATATTGTACTGATTTCAGGATAATGCACTACTGCACACAAACCAAAAGTGTATGGTTGCGTCACCTCTTCCCACGAAAGTATAAATAATGGTAAGGAACTGTAGCCAGATAGCGGAAAATTTCACACCGACGTGTCCCATTCAAATTTGCTATTGCTAATTATACATCCATCTGATCTGAAAATTATTTATTATTCGTATTCTTAACTATTTATTGCTGTATTTACGAATGTTTCCAAGATAAAGACCTATGTACATTGTAGATCTATTATTTTGTGTTGGCTTAGAATGTAGATAATTAATTTTTATATGAAGAAATGGACATTTAGTAAGCTGTCTTTTAATTTTAATGTTTATACTTTAGTAAGATTTATTCAGTTTAATTAGTAATCACTTTCAACTTTAATCAATGCTGTTATCATAATACTACGATTACGATATTTTCAACATTAACAGCTTGTCAACCAAAAGCAAACGTATAAAATGCCAGCAAAGTTAATTGGAAATTATTTTTAGTGCCTGTGGCGGAGTTAACTATTTGTGAGCAGCAAAATTTGGTATTGAATTGATATTTCTCGTTTCTATTTGTTGTTTGTATTTTCAATTTCAGCTTTCGAAACG
>JAQFYC010007105.1:0-11041 GCA_034694165.1 Tomocerus mixtus
ATATGAATTCGCCAAAGCACCTTTTAATGTCTTCAATGCAGGATTTACGATATTTCATAAGCTTATTAGCCATTTTATATAGTCTATCTAGCTTTTGCACAAAACACGGGAGAGCTCGGATTGGGATTGATTATATTATTGCAGTGTTGGCTAAAGTAGCAATTTATGAAGCACAGAACCCTCCATCAAGAACGACATTCTCTCCCGTCATCATGCCAGGCAAATCGGAGAGAACGAATAAAACGGTATTGACCACATCCGCCATAGGGATTATAGGGTCGCCAAGCGGAGTGCGGTCTTTCACTTTTGCCAATATCAAATCCAAATTCCCCTTCCCACCGTACATGTCGATGAATTTCTCGAAGGCTGGTGTCCACACACAGCCCAGGGCAACAGTGTTCACGCGGATCTTGTGCTGGCCAAGCTCCACTGCCATGTTTTTACTCAGCATTTCCAGACCAGCTTTCGATGCACAGAATACAGAATAATTTGCCAATGTCCTTTTGCCAGCCTAAAAAGAATATGTGGTAAAAATGTATATATTGAGGAAAACAACATTAAAAGTAAAATTAAACCAGTTGAATAGCTAACAACCTGACATACAATACAACACTGATTAGATCATTAAAAATTATCTATGAAATAAATTAAAATTACACTTTTTTCGCAAAAACAAGGAAAGTAGTACAGAAAGGTCAACGGAACCGTTTGCTTCTAGGCACAGGATACTTCTGGTGCACTTGTGCCTAGTGGCACTATACGTCTACGACATGGGTAGACTATATAAAAGTTATGTGTAAATTAATTATTGAAATGTGAGATGGATTACCATGGATGTTATATTAACAATGGAACCGCCTGCTCCAGCAGCAATCATGGCCTTTGCTGCTACTTGACTTACATTCACTGCTGCCTTTAAATTAGTTCCAATCACCCTGTAACGAAATGTTTTTTGAAAATGTCGAAAACTTTTTCTAAAGAGTTCTAAAATCCAATCTTAACTACATATGTACAGATATATATTAATTAATAATTTACGTTTTCTAGTAAAGTTTACAAATAATAAAAAACGAAGACCAACTCGTCAAAAGTATCCGGAGTAATTTGCAGAAAAGGTTGCATTCCCCCGACTGCCGCGTTGTTGATGACGGCATCAAGTGGACCAGCTTCTTCCACAGCCTTTCCAGTTGCTTCCCAATCAAGAAGATCGACACAAACGGTTTTTACATTCGGACATTCTTCTTGCAAACTTGTTAATGTGTCCTCTGTACGTGAAAGAGCTGTCACCATTGCCCCATATTCATGAAGACGTACTGCCAAAGCCCTTCCTATACCTTTATTATACAATATTAAGACAGATTCTGTAGCTTTTTATAATAATCAATAACGTTTTCATAAAAATGTAAACAATACACCTTATTTATTCAAGTACACAATTACACTTAATATTGCCTTCTTGTAAAACATTTTCGATATTTTTTGAGAATCCCATACTAAATGGCCATTTAAACTATTGTTAGTGACAATATTTCCCTCGGCCACTTGAATACATCCGTTTTGCAATGGTTTATTCTTGGTTAAATGAGAGTATGAATATTTTATATGTAAACTAAACATGAACAACTGCAATAATATTTGCACGTACCTCTTCCAGCACCCGTAATTAAAACTTTCTTGCCCTTCAAGGATGTTTCCAGAGACATTTTCGTTGCTGCGCTAATTCTATTTATTATTCTAAGTTATGTATTTGTATGTATATATTTGTATGTATGTATTTCTGAGGGATGTGATAATGGTGATCGTAATCTTATATGCTTCTTCTAATTGCTATTTATGTTTAGGACAGTTAATCGTTTGGACTTTGTGCAATTGATTGAAATGTCTTTTACAGACTGAAACTGTATGCAAAACTAATGCAGCCGCAACTGTGGATGAAATAATGCTCTTGATTAAAGAATGTTGAGTTCACCAGCTGCCAAAAGTGAATGACATGTTTAACTGACGCATAATCAAATGTAGTTTCACGGGTCACCGTTTTTGTAACATGCAGTATTGATAGTTTAGTTTAAATGGAAGAGAAGAATGTAAAAGTAAATGTAAACACAAAGGACCAAGACCAAGCCCAACTAATGTGTCATGCAAAAAAGCAACGAGAGTACACTTTACAAGAAACGAAAGCAAATTCGTACGTACTTTCATTATTACATGCATGAAGATTATATTTATCAAAGTATATGATATAACAAATATTTTGTTACCACTGTACAAATACAGTTCATTCCACGTTAAAGGATTCTAAGGAATTTTCCTATGCAAAATGAAGTTTAGCGTTTAGGATGTTTGTTTGAATGAAATAGATTTAAAAAAAACCTAGCATTAGACCAGACATAGTACTTAATATGTATATATAAAATATTAAATAAAGGAATTTCTCAATTTCAGCAAAAGGAAAAAATTGCTTATGGAAATGGCATATATTAATGGATAATATTTTAGCCTATGTTAACATAGGTAATTGAATAGTAAATAGGAAAGTGTACAAGGACTTTTGAAAGGTATACAAAATTTTGGGACAAGTACATTCACCTTTAGTTGTGTATTTGTATAGTGAATGTAAGGATATCCCCTATGTGGATGGATATTTCAAATTTCAAGGACCAGCTAGTCCCCCTAGGAGACTTAAATAAGCGGAATGCACTGTACATATATTTATTTCATGTATTCATACGTGTAAGCAACTTTGACTTGACTTGACTGCGCGGTCTATTAAGTTCAGTTCTGCTGCCTTTTTATTAAGGTAATTATGGTGTGTGATGCTTTTGTAACGCAGTAGTGCAGTATATGCGAACTACATGACATGACATGGTAATTAAGGAGTACTTTGGTTCGGCTACTAGGAATAGCATTGTAATATAGCCCAATTTTCATCTGCTTCCTTATATTTACAGTCCCAGTCAGTCACACTAATCTTGTGGCGTGTCCAGAATTTATATCTAAACTTTCATGAAGGAAAACATTTATATCCTTTAAGTCCTTATATCCTTAAGTCTATATAGTAAAAGTTATAGGTGGGGTGGGGTAGGTCAGAATTATGTGGTACAAAGACCCAATCAACTATATAGGTAGGTACTAGGTACATACCTAATTAGATTTATACTATGTGGTAAACCACATAAAATCTGTAATTTGCCTCCATTACTACAGTGGAATTGGGGTGAATGCTTACCTTTAAGGTGACATTGCATTGCATGAGTTTTACCTTTTACAGATGTAAAACTTCCGCTCGCTAATGCATATTATTATTATGTTCATGAATTGCAAAAATGTGAAAACGAGAATAAATGGCCCATTTATTCTCTATTCATTTAAAATGGATTGAGGATAATATGTGACAGTTTACACCGCGGACACCCCCATATTGTCTATATGGAGGTATCCAGTATCAATTAACATTAAAAATCGAAATCTACATGCTGGATTTAGTAATAACCAATTTTAATTCAGATAACGGTCGGTATACTTTCAAAACACGTGTACTAGAATATAAGTGACTCGGGAATTTTTTACATTTCCATTACATTGCACCATGTGATATATCTGCTCATTTAGAAGGTCAAGTCTTAACCTTTGAAAGTTTAAATAAAACTGTCGAAAGCTTACTAAAAATTCGAAACAATTAATTTTGGCCTGCATATGCCCTAGATAATGAACTGAACTACTTTTTTTGTTGAAATGAAAAGAATCGATTCATAAATGTGGGTTTAATTAGGGCCAGAAGTTTGCATTAATTTCGATAGTCTCAAAGTGCCCATACCAAGACAACTTTACGTCTCACCTCATCCGCCCCCGCATACACAATACACATCCGATCCCAATCAATCCCATCTTACATACCTACTCACATCACATATCACATCACATCTCTGTCTGATCTTCTCGTTCTCATCATTGCATTGCATTTTGCATTCGATTCACAGACGAATACAAAATTCTCATTCAAGTTCAAGTAGTAGAAAAGTGTAGTAGAGTAGAGCCAGGCAGAGCCGTTGGATTTCCATTGCATTGGGTATGTAGTAACGTATATTGCATAGCCGCTTATCCACATTCCACTCCACAAGAAGAAATATGTAACGGACAATCAACAAAGAAAGCAAGCGGGTAGTCTTGGTCGTTTAGCCGTTTTATTTTTATATTCGTGTGTTGAGTTGAGAAGAAGAAGCAACGCAGTGTAAGTTAATTGTAAAGTATTTTATTTTTATATTTACACAATAGAATGAATTTTTGCAAACAGCAGATTCAAATTGCATTACATTATAATGAATTCATTGAAATAATATTCGTTCGCTTGTATTAGTTAATCAAGTTAAAAAGTAGTCTTTCATTTTGTAATTTTTTCGGTAATTATTTTTTCTTAGGTTTTTGGGCAGTATTCCGATTCCGAAAAGCATTTGGAATTTGATTCAAGATTCGAGATCGTCGTATTCGTATTCATTAACGAGGAACTTCCGTAAAATCATAAAATGTCTACTCCAACTAGCCCAATTAAGGATTCCCAAAATCAAGCTCCGGATATGTTCACCACTCCTTTGCGAAACAAAAAACTGGAATCCTTAAAAGGGGAAAGCGGAGGGAAAAGTCCTGCCTTGAAAATTCCTGCCTCTCCTATGCTTAAGGTTCTTGGTTATGGAACTGGCAAGTAGAATTATTTATTTATCCACAATTATTTTTGGTTTAATCAGTATTTTAATGTTTTGAGTTACAAATGATAGTCTGGATTATATAATAATATCAAATATTGTTTCTTAACACTTAGGTGTTGGAGTTTACTTGATGGAACGTTCTCCTCAAATCTCTGGAGAAATGAGGTCCCCATGGGCTATCAAAAAGCTGTCCAAAATTCGGGCTCTGAATAATAAGAGATATGTCGAAAGAATTGAAATGGAAGCTGAAATTCTGAAGAAATTGGTTCATCCTAACATAATTGGTTTCCGGGCATTTTCAAAACCCACTGATGAATCTGGAGGAGGCATGGCTTTAGCAATGGAGCAGGCTCCTAAATCCCTCGGGGATCTGATTGTATCCAGAATGGAAGTTTTGGAGGAAGAATCTCTTCTGGCTGAAGTTCCCGATACAGATCCTTTTCCAGCAAAAACAATTCACAAAGTTTGCTTAGATGTTGCTAAAGCTTTGGAATACTTGCATTATGACCAAAAGTTGATTCACGGAGATGTTAAGAGTGCAAATGTACTAATCTTTGGAGATTTCGAAGTTTCAAAACTCTGCGACTTCGGTGTTTCTCGCAAAATTAAGGAAGATGGATCTTTGGAAGGAGAGTATGAAGGTACCGAAATCTGGACACCAATGGAAGTTCTTAAAACACGTGGAAGCTATCCTGGTATTTAACCATATTTCACTTATTAATTCAAAATGGTTCCTTATCCGATTTTGATATGCAAACTTGAATATAATTTTCTTAACTAATAATAATTATAATTTTCATTACAGACAAAGAAGTAACCTATCCAATTGGTTGCAAAGCTGACATTTACCCTTTTGGTCTCACTATTTACGAAATGATTGCTTTGTATCCTCCACATTTGCCAAATATGGACAAGTCTTCTGCTGGTAACACTGATGAGAGTGAAAGCAGTTTCGATGAATCATATTTTGATGCAACACTTGCAGAATCTCTTGGTAAATATGACCAATTGCTAATGCTTATAAAAGATTGAAATATCTAGAATCTAAGCATAGTTGATTTCTCCTGTACAATTGCGAGCTCTATATTAACGATTTACATTTGATTGTTTCTTTAGGAAAGCGTCCTCCTCTGCCAAACATTGAATTCGACGACAGTTATAACTTAATCCTGGCCTTGTTTTACTGTTGCACTGAAGAAAATCCGGAATCACGACCCGCTTCTTCAGATATCGTGAAACTTCTCTCTGCTGGTGAAAATGAAACTGCAGTGGAAACATCTGCATCTGTGGCTGCCATGTTATAAATATATTTTTTTGACTCCTGTATTTTGACATGTTGTATTGTAGATACAATTTTAATATCCATTTTTTTAAAGTTTTATTACATGGCTAATAGAAATATTGACACTGACATTTACTTAATTACTATAGAATATATTTATGCATTTTACAATTTTGTACTTATACACTTACAAGTGTTTTTATACCTAATTTCAATATGTTTTTTAACAACTTTTGGAAAAGATTACGCAATGACTAAGAAAAGTAGCATTCCAAAGCCATTAAATATATATTTATAAGCCCACTTACGTATATACCTAATTAACTTGCTAACCGTCCATATGAATGCTGGTATCTGATATGTCTACATGTGTAACATAATTGTTTAGTAGATCTAAAATCTTAACTTATTATTATTTACTTTATAATTTAAGAAAGTTGAAATTAATGTACCAGCTTTCAACTTGAGAGCTACAATTTAATAAAATTTATTTGCCATGTGAAACACTGCAAATACTGGACTGTTGTATTGCCATTGTCATTTTCCTTCCCATTGTCATCTTATCACGATACCCCCAATATCCCCCAATTCCCCTCATTCGAAATAAATGGTATAAATGCAAACAAATCCTGTAAATTGAATTGCTTGATACTTGCTTTGGTGTCACGAATTTTTTCATGTGATATTCTTACCGCTAAATAAATCAAAATAATGGAGCTCCGCCTACTTTAAGTTGGTTTGGCCAATCAGAGCAGGGCGGTAACCGTTTGCTTCTGAATGTGACAGTTGCACATTTCCCTTCGGGTAAGCAAAACACTTGTTCGATCTTGCGAAACAACAACAACGGCTGGCTGTGTCAACAAAAATAGAACTGGGACTGAAAGTGACAAGTGGACCATCATCACAATCTTTAGTAGTTGGCAACGAGTTAACCTCAACACACTAGTACAATACAAACTATCAACTATAAAATCCCTGGAGCAGCAGCAGACTACTTTAGAAAAGGTGATTTTTTGATAATTTTTTAATGTGCGATTTACAAATACGAATTTCATATATATGATAAATAAATGTTATTGAATATTAACATATCGTACAGTTTTCAAAAAATGACAACTTATGAGTTATGCGAACCACTAGATCGATTTTTCTTGAATAATTAACAATATTACAATTGCATTTTGCATTACAGGTCAAAGTCCGTTAACGGGTTTTAAAAGCCAAACGAGACCATAATATCAAGTCTAATCGTGTGACGCCTGTGTGTCAACCTGTTTCGAATTCGAAGATGACCGAAAACCAAGTACCCGCTCGCTCAACAGAAATTCCTGATATGTTTACAACTCCTATACGCCATAAAAGGTTAAGAGCATTAGGGGGTGAACCGTCTGGAGGAAATGGAAGCTTTGGATTTCAAAGTCCGGCACTGAAAATACCCGCATCGCCCTACATGACTCGTCTAGGTTATGGAACAGGTATGATACATATATTTTATGTGCAAAAATTCAGCTTATTAAAAGATTCATGCATTTTTATGTTATAATTTTATACTTTTGCTTTGTAGGTGTTGGAGTGTACCAGCTTGAACGGTCTCCAAGATCCTCAGGAGGAATTCGCTCTCCTTGGGCTGTCAAAAAACTCGCCAAGACCAAGAAAATCTCGAAATCGTACGCGGATCGTCTATCTTTCGAGGCAGATATTCTACGCCAATTGACTCATCCAAATATAATTGGGTTTCGGGGATTTGGAGGAGTTTTAAATAGAGATGGACCATATTTGGCTATGGAGAAGGCGACTGCAGCTTTGGGAGATCTAATCGAAGAAAGATTAGACGACTGTGCTGGAGAAATTGAAGTCAATCCTTTTCCGTCCAACATCATAGAAAAAGTTATCCGGGATGTAGCAAATGCTCTTGTTTTTCTCCATGATGAGAAACGGCTCATTCACGGCGATTTGAAAAGTCCTAATGTTCTTATTTTTGGAGATTTCGAAGTTGCAAAGCTTTGTGACTTTGGAGTTTCCCGAAAGCTTAGCCCAAGTGGAACTGTCGACGGTTTTTATGTTGGCACTGAAATATGGAATCCGATGGAAGTTATACGCAAGAAGAGAGGCAAGTAATTTAGTTTATGTCATATGTTGTCAAATAAAAATGTACCAACTGTTCTGTACAATATTTTTGTCACGATGAACTTTCAAAATGAGTATAGAATACGATTTGTTGTATTTGCGACCTATTTCCTAATGTGTACGTTTTTAATTTAATAGGACAAAGTACGGGATCAATAACGGCCAAAGCGGATATTTACCCTTTTGGATTGACTGTATATGAAATGATAGCTTTAAGACCTCCACATTTATCAAGTGTTGAAGATGATTTAGGCGACGGCGATAGCTCATCAAATAATGAAAATACAGATTCTGAGGATGTCTCTTCTGCAGATTTTGACAAGCAGTTGGAAAAATATCTAGGTAAGTAGTCCTAATGTCAATATTACAAAAGGGATCAATGCTAAACTAAAGATTAATGTAATATTGTTCCACAATTTTGTATTCCTGTATACGCTATCCTAGTATTCAATTATAATTACATTTATTAATGTACACCGCTTTTCACATTGAAAAGATGTCACAGAGACAGTAATCAGGCTACAAATATTTTGTAACATTTATACATATTTTATACTTTATATTTTATACTCTCAAATATCTGCTCGACATGGCAATTTATTCCTTTACGAGAGAATGTATATCCACTTTTGCTTTTCGGTTCCGTGCTACACTTTTTTTACATGTAGAGTAAAGTAAACCCAAACGTTCTAGAATGAAAATCTGTTCCATTTAAAAGCTATTTTCCTAATTATACCCGAAACCTTGTACGCAAAATGAATCGCAGTGTAGCACTATTGTTGTAACTGTAACTGTAACACATTCATTGGCATTTATTCATACTCTAATTACTGCACTGGCTACGGAGGAATACTTATTTGCTTTTTGATTTACTTTTAGGTACTCGGCCTGCTCTACCGAACATCCAATTTGATAAAAGCTACAACACAATATTAGCCTTTTATTACTGCTCCACTGACGAAGATGCTAAAAAACGCCCAACCGCCAAGGAAATAGTCGAACTTTTTGACACTAGTAAAAAAGCACCGCCTAAAATTATCGATTTGACAATCGATTAGCGCTTTGACAATTTAAACCCGAATCTCGACATTATGGATATAGTTAAATACGTTAATCACTTTTTTACTTTTTATTACTATTTTTTCCTAACTGTTACAAATACAGTTTTTGTTGGCCTATTAGATAATTAGCATATTCTGTAAGGTTCTATATAATTCAAGACAAAATTATATGCTGTGACGACAGGCCATATTTATTTATGTTACATATTATATCACAATTCGATTATGATTAAACTAATCATAACTATGTTATTACTTAATTGTATGAAATATTCCGCAATTGGTACTGATACCTAATTGGATTACAAAAAACAGAATAAATTTTCCAATTTTTATTATTACACAATTTGTAAATGACAGCTGGCTAGACAGTCTAAGTCTAACTAGTCTACTTGTTATTGTTATTATAAATGTATTTTATATTAGTTGTAGTAATTAGATATAATGCGGCCTTATTAAATATGTGGTCTTGCCGATAATATATTAATAAATCAATCTTTAGTGTTGTTTTTCAACCTTATCTAGTTTGAATGTAGAATACTTTGTCCTTTGTCCATGGTCGGTTCATAAGTTTTTTTTATCTCCAATTTGAATAGTATTCATAATAAATTAGTACGCTGTGGGAGAACTATTCTTAAGTTAGATATTATGAACTTTACATTAAATTTAAAGTTCATATTTATTTTTTCTATTCATAGCACCCCAGAAATCATATCCCCTGAAGCCAAATCAATTCTTAAATTATCTTGTATTGTATGGGCAACTCATCTCCACTGTAGGTTCATTAAATGATGGTGAAGTGTGAAGTGCAAACTTAAAAATTAGTTTTGCTATATACAGATAGCTGATGATGTTCAGACAAACACTTGTAATTGCTGCAGGCCTTATTGCTACATCATCACATTCATATCACATCATATAAGATGAGCAAGGATTGTACAATAATAACATTAATAAAATAACTATACATGTATTCTATAATAGTTGATCATGCTAGTATTTGGACAACATTTCCACTTATATGTATTGCGAGCTGTAATGTACTCCATCGTGCTTCCTTTTGTTATGTAATCGTGTAATCTTAGGTACGTACCGGTCTGCTAATTGGATAGATATGCAATTTTTATACTGCATCTTTGTTGCACTCATTCAGACAGAATCCGTCAACAAAGATGATTCTGATTCTGATATCATATCAACACAATATTGTATGAGCCAACAAATTCTTACCCGATACATTCCATTCCAATCAACAATTCACTGACTTTACTTTTTAAGGTGAAGAACCTAGAGAATTTGCAAAAACACTTTTTTCTTTGCTCCTAAATTAGCAATTAGGCAAGTCAGTTTTTTCTGCTTAAGTAATCGTGATTACATCGCAGGATAACAAAACACGATCCCTTCCAGTCTTCATAAACCATCGGTTATACGTTTGTGCTTTACTCCCTATTACTACATAATAGTATCCTAGCCCTGAAAGGGTAGCATGTAGTATTGCAATTTTTACGTATACTGTAAAAGACAACTCTGAACTCTTAAATTGTCAAATTGTTGGATGATTTTATCCATAAAGCAATTAATAGAGTTGCAAAAATTATATAAAACTATCTTAAAGTCAAATACATCAACAGTAGCGTATTTGCATATTTTTACCAAATAAACGTAATACCCAATTACCTTCGCTAATTAATAGACTTCTAATGTTTTATAGCAGATAATGGGACTTAGAAGATCTCTGACATAAAATACAGTTCCTATATGTGGTAGAATAAGAGCTCAGTCACTTTAGAAAAGGACTTATATTTAATGGCACCTATAAATAAACTAATTGTACCTATAATTTTCGACTTACTTTGCCTCGAATTTACTAA
>JAQFYC010007106.1:0-11040 GCA_034694165.1 Tomocerus mixtus
TTATAAGGATATTTGTCGTAATTATGCAGCAATACACTCACTCGGGCGGGCTACATATACGGGCTTGGCAGTTTTTGCTTATTTATACTTGCGAAATATTTTGCGAATCAGGCTTGACTCTGCCAACACTGTTTATAAAGCTATTATCGCAACAATTAGATATCTGAACTTTTAATGTATGTAATAGCGTACCCTGTTCGCTCCATTTAGCAATCTGATAGCCAATCCAAGTGCCATAAGCGTAAGTATTATGTTTATTATAACCATAGTAAGGCTAATGTCATCTGCAAAATAATAATTAGTGATTATACTGATTAGTGAAAATACTTATTAATTTAGAATATATAATTAGCAATTAATAATAAGTGTTACATTACTTGTTGTCGAATCATAATAAATGTTTGTGAGCCTGTCATTTCTGTTAGAAATCACAGCGAGCAGGGCCACAACGTAGAGTACAAGGCTCAGTACCTCTATAACCTTTAAAATAATTATAAAATAATAAAATAATAATATTTATTTACAATATTTCCATTATTTTGTTTTATAATTAATATTTAATAAACTTACAATGTCAATTATCGCCATAATCCTTACTCCTCGCTGAAGCGAAGAACCACAACACGGGTTAACCATCTTTTAAATATTTTTATTTGTAAATAAATAATGAAAAATGCAAAACTAATTGCCCAAGAAATAAGTTAAAAAGATTTGAACAGCTCACTTTTCACAGGTACTGTTAACTAAAATATTATCCTTTGGGAAATTATACACCCACCAGTTATTTATGCCAAATTGCAGTTCGAATTCTTATCTTTGCTGATAAAAGTTAGTGATAAGTAAAGGCTGTCATTTACACGAGTAATATTGATACATAATTGTTTTTTCAAGTCTACGGCGAAAACAAGATTAAATTTTCCTGTCGTCATTGCAAAAGATACGACTCGCATCCTCCAATTCCATACATGGACATATGAGGGAAAAGTATCAGACACAAAATTTTATTTAGAATGGAAAACGCCTGAAGCAAAATTTATTTAGAATGGAATGCTCCGGACACAAAATTTCTTTAGGTTGAAAAATACTAGGCACAGAATTTATTTATACTGGAGCATACGGAAACAAAATTTATTTGAAATGGAAAGTACTGGAGACGAAATTTATTTAGAATTGTAAAGGCATATTCTGGAATATTTTGTAAATCTGTTGGTTATTTGCAATTCCCTATAGTCTCTTCCTACATATTTATTTTCTGCCGAGCATACTTAGGATACTTTGTGATATCCCATTTAGCAATAGACGTTTTAACAAAGGTACCCTAACGAGACAAAAAAAAATCTACTTTTTGGATCCCCTTATAACATGGTAACAAATGTGTATCAATCGACAGCACTAGTAAAGGGCTTTAAAACAACACTAATTTTATTTTTCTACGGTTTTCCGTTCACGAGTAACCAATGGGATCCGAAAAATCCGAAAATCGGTCTTTTGCATTACTTTTGAACGGGACACTGTAGAAAAATGAAATTAGTGTTGTTTTAAAGCCCTTTACTAGTGCTTTCGATTGATACACATTTGGTACCAGGTTATAAGAGATCCAAAAAGTTGATTTTTTTCTAAGTCTCGTTGGGGTACCTTTGTTAATACGTCTATTACATAATTAATATACGAGTCTGTGTTTGCATTTATCTTGCTTATGTTTAGATTAGTTCATTGATGGTAAGTCACATTCCTCTTTTCTGATTAAAGTAGTGATGACAAATAATATGCTCGCGGCTGATAACGATTCCGATAATACGTAAAAGACAGACGTAAAAGACATTGTCACAAAAGTTAATTACTTACAACAATAGCATTTACAATACAAGTCTTGTAGGTACAAGGTACGCTAATTCATAATTAGGACTCCAACCAACTCCAACTGCATCGTTCCCACGCAATCGTAATTCCACTATCGCATTCAAACTGACTCATGTTGTGCACTATTGAGATGTGATGTAACAGGTGTTATGTGTAGCTTTACGATTCAATTCCCAGCAATGCAATGGCTAATTGGATTCTTTATTTTAATTCCTAACGCAATTATAAATATTTATTAAGATGTAACCTTCATTTGTACGGGTATTTGGAGTATTGGGAAGTTCATAGAGCTCCTTAGCTAATTAGTCCCGATTTCATTATGTCGCTATCTATTCACATTTTAAGTTGAATTGAGATTTGGTTAGGTTATCAAAAAAATCAATTTTTGTAGGTTCTTTGGCAAATGATCAATTAACTGAGTGATTCTTATAGTAATAAATGCTTAGTTTTGAAGAGACTTTTAGTTTTTACTTCCGAAATAAAATCAATATTATATCATTGATGGGACCTCAGAGTAAATCAGAAAACTCCAGCTCCATTTTCAATTGCCACCACTACCATATGCTTCAACAGATGCAGAACTTCCAAGATTATATTCACACTCTAAAATAAATTAACTGCATTGCCCAAAAGTGTAATTGCATATTAATTGAAATTGATAATTGATCTTCGTAACTTTAGTTAAAGGTAAAAAAAGTACTCAGCACCATAATGAAGATTTCCCACACTTTTCCCATAGGAAAATAAATGATAACGCAGAAAGTGGGTATTTTTGCTTACTTAAAAAATATTACTCCTGCTTAAAGGATATCCATTACATGGCTTGGCATAACGAAACTAATTTGTAACTTATCATTAGTATTATTTAATCCACTTATAAAAACACATTCTCTTTTCTCATGTAATGTCACCTTTGAATATTGAGTGCAATTTCTGTAACATAAACGAGGTTGAAGTTGAATAATTACTTATGTACAATGATAATCGAAGCAATATAATCAAATTTATTAATTGAAGAATGTACATTATCCCACCGGGAAGGGTCTGTGCACAACTCAAGAAAATTAGCGAAAAATATTTATAAAATAACACACCTGGATTAAGATTTTAATTAAGATTAAATTGCGAGATGGGAACGTTAATTAATTGTAAATGGAATCTGTGCATTTTATTTATTGCACTGTCCGTAAGATTAGCACTTTCTTCTTCGGTCAATCTAAATCCTGATGGTGGATATGACATAGTGATTTCCATTGATCCTGAAATAAGGGAAGATATTATTGATTCTACGGAAGCTTATCTACACAATATTAGGGTAATTAAGAATGTTTCAATTATTATTACAATCATACAGGTGCTATTTTAATAAACAAAAATGTAAATGGCATTTTATAATTGGTACAGTAGTTTATGAAGTAACTAAGATATATCGAATAATATTTCGATTTTAAATCTCCGCAGATATCTATGGAAAGATTTTCAGAGCTTTTGCATGAGTCGACAAAAGGAATGTTTTTTGTGAATTCTGTTAAAGTAGTAGTTCCGCCAGATTGGGTTCTAGATGAATCTTATCAAAACAAAACGTAAGTACCAAAGGGGAAGTACCTGCCAATTTAAACTTAAAATTTATTCTAGTACAATTATACTGGATTTATTTTATAAAGTTTTTGTAGACCTGTGCTTTCTTATGATAAAATATATTTAAACACTTATAGACCGTGGAATAATTCTGCAGCAATAAAAATTCGCTACGGGATATCACAACCACTTGTCGACAACCCAAATATATGCGGCATGCCAGGAAATAATATTGAACTCCCTTTTGATTTCTTTGATGATTTTCACAATGGTCAAAACTACGGACCATCTGGTAAAATTTTATTTTTGTTGAATGTAGAAATCTGTAGTTAAAATTACAACATAATAAACAAATAATTGACAACAAGATTTTACAATAAATAGTATATTAAAATATATTTCAATATTGTATTTGCTTGCCATTATTTCTCTACATTTTTTGATTTGGTTTTCTTTGGCAATAGAAAAGGCGCTACTAAAACTGTGGGCACGGTTTCGATACGGTGTTTGGGAAGAGCATGGGTAAATAAATCGACAAGATATTCATAAATATTATTATTATACTGCATATCAATTTATTTTTCATCATAATCATATTTATGAATATTAAATTATAATGTACGGTCAATAACTTAACGCATCAATTAATATACTTATATACTGATGTGTACCAAAATGTATGGCAGCAGAATTTGTGAAGTAATTTTTTTAATTTAGATGATTTTTATGACCTAAAATTATTTTTGAACAAAGTAAGTTTTGAGTAAGGATTTCCACCAATCAACGCTCTCTATTTTGACGCACTCAGCGGTACAGCGATTCGATGTAATCGAATAGCTGTATCACCCTTAATCACCATTAATAACTTATTTTTTACCCAACATAATATGTGTACAGATACATTGGAGATCTACAACGATTTCCATATTTCTACGAACAGCATCCATCTCAATATAAAGTAAGTGGGTGCAACGATAAGGACCTGAGAGGAGTTTACCAAACAAAGTAAGTTCCCTATTTACGGTCAACTTTATTTTCCCGAGAATACGAATTTTCTTTAAAAAATATCTAAACTGCATAATTATGAATTAACTGATTTGACCCCTGACCCATGTATGTCCGTATCGACAGAAATTACGGCGAACTTGACATAAAGAAACATTTTAATTTAAAATGGCCATGAACCTTGAAATTGTCTCAAAATATATTCTGTACTAATTTTTTGTTACCTAAGTATTATGTGTAATTGTGTTAACTATTTGGCTTTTAACTTTAGAGAGGGATTTCCGTGTAATGAATATGGAAAACCTGATGATGATTGTCGTTTCTATCCTTCATATGGAAAGGGACCCTCATCGTCTGTGATGGGCTTTCAATTTGTTAACTCTATCAATACGTTTTGTGATCAGACAACGCATACTCCACGTATCCCTACGAAGCAAAATGTATTTTGCAATAATTTGAGTATTCTTGAAGTGATTCAACGGTCCCCTGATAGACTTCGGGTCCATACTTCAATCACTGTCGCACCCCGGGTGACATTTGAAGTAGTACAACAATACAAAAGCGTGGATACACCCTTATTATATATTTTAACCGATAAGGGGCTCGTTGATGCGGTAAGTAATTCAACTTGTTGATTATACTAATCGTAATTAGTTAATTATTCCTTAACAGTGAATTTCTAAAGTTTTACTTTTTAGTGGGCTGTTATAATTATATGAATTCATTATACATACATAATTAGGGATTTAACAGCGTTCTTTACACAGTTTAATTCTTTTAAACTAAAATATGATACGTTTAGTGTAATTTTTAGTCTTTTTTTGTGGCCATCATAAAAATTAGTTGTAAAGACCTCCAAAAACGTAATGCTTTGTAATAATGAGTGAACTGCTGTTTTTCAAATTGCTGTCGTATGTGCAATTATCAACAAAAGTACACCCATGCCGTAAATTCCCAATTAACTTAGGGGGAGGGGGTTTCTTTGGAAGTAGAATTCGATGCCCAAAAGTTAATTGAATATTATGACAATTAGATTTAAGATCAGTTATAATATAAAACAAATGAACTAGGGATTCGGGTCGGGAGTTAATTATGAATGTACCGCAACTAATAAAACATGTCTCATTGAAATAATTTTTAAACTAATTTGTTAAAATATTGTAAATAATTATAAATTAACTATTTAGGAAGATACTGGATTAGCAGTTACATTTGTAACGTCTTTATGGCAATATTTAATCGAATTGAACTACACGGGAGAAGCATGGTGCTCTATTGGAGGAATGTATCAAGACAGGAGTTCTCGTTTCCAAGATATAATTGAGTGGATCCCGCTAGCCTCTCTTTTGGACGAACCAAAGCTTTTAGAAGAGTACGTTTCTACTTTAGCAAAATTCAAACGTTATAAATCGCTTAAAATAGCAAAAAATATTATGAAAGTTATTTAACTCTCATGTCTCATACTTGTTGAACATTTTTATAATGATTACATGTATTTGTATTCGAAAATAATTGTGCGGGTAAATCTTTTCCAGAAAGGAATTTTGTTAAACATTAAATATTGCAGGGCGTTGTCAATTAATTATGAATACGGAAGTCGAAACTTTGGTCAAGCTATTTTGGGAGTTGCTGAAAAACTTAACCAGATAAACCATCCAGCTGGTGCTGTAATTCTTGTCCTAAAATATGGCTTTGACTATGTTGAAAATCCGGGTAATTTATTAATAAAAACGCTGATTGATTGAGAAATATTGAAAATACGCTTGCAAGACATCGATTTTCTTGAAGATACAGATATTAAGCAGACATTTAAAAAAAGCCCCAAAAATATTTACAAAGTTGACAATGTCGTTTAAAATATAATTTAGATTCCGTGAATTTAAATTTTGCTAGAGTTTCCACCATCGCTGTCAACTGTCCCTTATGAAGAAGAAATAATGGCATCCCTTTTAAAATCAAATATCGTCCTTCGTGCAATAGAACTTGGCAGAGCTGCAGAAAGTTACAATCTGGAAAGACTTGCCAGTTCTACTGGAGGGCATTCGATGTACATTTTTGATGAAGAATCAATTGAAGATCAACTTGGATCTTTTATGAATGAAACTATAGAACTATTAAATATTCCAGTGCAATCGAAAACATCAAAACTTGTAAGATATAAGCGTTCTGCTATTAACATATTATTTTTATTCAACATTGGCAATTATAATTTTAGAAATTTTGAATTTAGCTTTTATTTTCTTCACGTAGTAATTTGATTAAACAGTCTATTGTAAAATATGCAAGCATTTCAAAAGCCGTTATCAGAATTTCCGTAAAAGAAAGTGCTTGTCTTTTACGTTTTACTTTTCCACAAATCAGTTTTGATTTTACAGAATTAATTAATTACATATACATTAATTAGATAATTAATTACAACTGTGAACGTTTAGTTTTTCAAGGGCACACAGAAAAGTCCAATGAGTATCTCCCTTCCTGCTACTAATGGAATGAAATATCGAATTTCTTTTACACATGAACAAGAATTGTTGGATAAAATCATCATAAACGAGCAAGAGTTCGATCCGAATTATGGGGATTTTACCTGGGAGTGGGCACGGTCCGGAAGAGCTGTATTCATTTTGTCAAATTTTACCTTGGATTCCACAACCGTAAGATAAAGGGTTTTGCTGACTAGTAAGTAATTGGCGGCTGATATTTCATAATAAACCATCACAAAACGGACATGAAACCGTTCTTTGAAACGTAAAATGCAATATTTCAGAATTTAAAAATCTGCCGGGTTAAAAATTTAGTAACATATTCAACTAAAATTTCTCCATCCCTTTGGAATTCCGAAATACAATTAACAGGTCCACAAATATATTGTAGAGAATTAATGACAAATTGCAAAACGCTTTGAATTAGTTTTTCATTATTTGGTTCAGAAATTGACAAATAATTCTGTTGTGTGCAGATTTTAATTACTTTTTCATGAAGGCTTTTTGTCGATGCATATATGGCATGGCATGCTAATTGGAATTTAAGTGATACTACTATACTGCTGTATTTTCTGTATATCTGTTAATAACTCAACTGTTTACATTCGTTTAATTTTAATTTAATTTGTAGCACTTGGTGATCAATGATTGTTATTTTTATTCTTAAGGCTGCATTGAACATCCAATTCTTCTGCAGAGATGACCCAAACTGTAGTGTTTTCGTTGTAATAATGGCATCCGTACCTTGGGACGACGATGATGTTCAAATTACTGTTTCTTCCTCTGAAAGAATGTATCCTCTCCCCTTTTTGGAGAATGAAACTCCTGCAGCTATTTATGCGAAGGTACAGTTTACATTTTAATCCTATATTTTGGTTCCTTGTATTTCAAATTAAACACCAAAACACTTCGTATCTTAAATTCGTAAATTAAACTTAAAAATTGAGTTACAATTGAAATTTCTCCTCGATTATCTGTAGATTGAATACGCCAAACGTGCGCCAAATAACGGTCGATTTATAACAGAAAATGCGAAGGTGACTGCTGAAATCAGGTCGGCGAATGACGAATCCGTGGTGGAAATAATTCCTCTTTATGACAACGGAATAGGAGCACCTGATGTATTCTCAGGAGACGGAATATATTCCGGATACATCGTCTCAAATGTTGGCGACTATTACAAAGTTAGCGTTCTCGTGCAATACGACGAATATGCGTTGGATGATGATGATGACTACAGACGAGTTCATGGAAATCTAATTTCCGTCGATCAAGAAAACGTCGGGGAAAGTTGCTACGAAAATTACTGCAAAAGTGTGTCACTTCCACAAGCATTTTCAAAGACTGTTGATATGAACGATTATATACTTTTGGAATATGAATACGAGGTGAGAAAAAATAATGCTATATTTCAGCACAGTGCAAGTAAAAACTACAGGGTTTTGTAAGGCAAAGGCAATTGCTAATTAAATATAAAACACAATGAGTTAGTTTTGATGAAAAAAGTTTCACATTTTTTTAAATGTCTGTTGCGTAAACAAATATCTAATTTAATTTTCAAGTTAATATATTAATACTACGATTGTATCAAACTTATTAGCATCAGTGAGGAAATAAAAGGGCCAATTTTTTGAGAACAGTTTTTAACGTTTTGGACGCATCACTTAAATTAATAAAGTTAATCCGCAATTGTTTTATTAATGTGTCTCAATTGATTCATTAAATTGTCAATAGTATTTTCGAACAATTACCTATGTAACTTCTTGTGTATTATAGGAATATTTACCTCCCAGACCAATATACGACTTAAGAGCTAGAATCGAATTATATGAGGACGAGGATGTGGAGTATAGTGAAGTTTGGCTTACTTTCACAAGACCGATTGTCGTTGGAACTGTTGATCTGGATTTAAATGGTATATTATATATAAATAAAAGGACCTACATTTCATGAAAATATTTAATAATACATTAAATATTTTTGAACCTACTGATTTACAGCTTTTGATATAAAGTACGTTGTGGAAGGAACACTCAATGGCGAAATTATTTCAACCGACTGTTCACAAATTGACTCGGAATTTCCACTTGACCCTGGTTACGAATTCAGGTTTGCTGTGGAAAACTGCATTCCGATACGAAGCGGAAAATGGGAATTCAGAGTAAAGTCCGTGATGTATTGTGCAACGGATGGAGATTGGGAATGCGAGTGGGGTCTTGAAGTATTTATATATACATAATATTTACAGATTTAGTATTATAAAAATAAAATTTCTGCAATGGTAACCCATGAAGTAAAAACGTATATTGGAAATAAATATACGTTGGGTTAGCAAAAATATGTCGATAGAATCAGCAAAAAACAATAATTGGGAAATATTTTGGAACTTTTGGAAAAGAAATTGAAATTGAACAACTTTTGATTTAATTTTTTACTAAATAATTTAAAAAATTGCAATTACACATTTATAATTTTTCCAAATATTTTTGACTTAACCGTTATTTCCTATATTAGTATTATAGTCCTTCAAATTAATCGTTCTAAAAAATATAAAATACAAATTATTGCTCCTGGGGTGTTGTGCAACTTTAGTATTTAGGAATTATGATCTGAAAATGGATTATATAAAATACACACACTGAATTTATTGAGCTTTCATAAGACCTACAATTTTTATCGAATATTTAAGACTTAACTTTTAATATCATTTTGCTTCTTTGTCTCAAGAATTAATTTTCGTTTTCCTTGACAGTGCAATGTTAATTAAAGCATGACAATATGTCTTTTCAGAGTGATTGGTCAAATTATGCACAAATCTTTTTGGGAGGGGAAGAAATAATTCCATCCAGCACTACTTCCTTGATAACTGAGATTATGGAAGATGATAATACTACAACAACAGAGATCCTAACCACGGATTCATCATCATCGACAGCAACAACGACAATAACCACAGACCCAAATTTAACGACAACAAATTCAACAACAACAACCACAGACCCAAATTCAGCAACAACAACCACAGACCCAAATTCAACAACAACAACCACAGACCCAAATTCAACAACAACAACCACAGACCCAAATTCAACGACAACAAGTTCAACGACAACAACCACAGACCCAAATTCAACGACAACAAGTTCAACAACAACAACAGACCCAAATTCAACGACCACAAGTTCAACGACAACAGAGAAACCCACCACTACAAGCACCACAACAACAAAAAGAACTTACCCGCCATTGATTACACCGACGACCGAGAAGCCTTGGATAAAAACTGCCGGTGGAATTACTGTAATCACTCTGATGGTCTTGATGTTTGTTGGTGTAATTGTCGGAGGAATGTTCTGGTATTGGCGCTACGGAAGAAACTATAGAAATTTTGAAAATGATAATGACGATGTATCTATAGTGGGGCGGGAGGAAATTAACGGGAGAGATGAACCGTTTTAGTGAAAAATATAATAAGCATTTTGCATAGTAGATTCACAATCAGTAGCAAAAAATTATGTATTAGTTAGTATATGTAATCATTTTTGAGTAATAAAAACAATTTTAAAACTCTCAAGTCTCGACGCAAATAAAAAGTCTTCAAAAATAGCCTTCCATTTAAATTTGGTTCAATTTCTCTTTATTTATTACCAATAATAAACAAAAAAATTGTTAATTAATGAATAATCAAACATCAATGAATAGAGTTTTCACATGTATTTGATATTCAGCCTCTGTTTTTGACAAATTTAATTCAGTTTTCCAGATTTCCTAGAAAATTATTAAAAAAAATAATGTTTTCAAAATGCCAGGTATTAGAATGCAAAATAATATTGTTTCAAAGATTTACCTTTGGGGATTACTAAAAGGAATTTGGGAAGTTAATCGCTTCGACCGCTCCCGAAATGCTGTTAAATGTGGGACGACTATTTGGATTTCGTTCCCAACATTTCTCAATGAGTTTCCTTAAATCAGCTGTCGTTTTCGAATGGATATTAGGGCGGTTTCCCAATTTGGCATAGTTTGCAGCTCCAAATGGCCCCTGTGCTGATAGCTACACAGTGATATTGATCTATATACTGTATCTTGTATCAGCCTGCCTGAATCCTTGGGAGTGCGC
>JAQFYC010007107.1:0-11035 GCA_034694165.1 Tomocerus mixtus
ACATATTAATTTTACCTAAGCTTAATTATAGACGGTTAAGTTCTTATTCTTGTGGATTAGTTAATTTCTGTAATTCTGTAGTGTCTTACTTATAGCTGTGTTTGTATTATAAATAATTATGGTTTTATCGTTTATTGATACTGTTATAAATAATTACGCATTGATAACTTTTAAGCTGTTGTTTAAGTGTCCAGTAATACCTTTATTACCTCCATTAATATATTTTTCTGCGGTAAAGTTTGACACGACACGACAGGGAACACCTTTTAGTTTTAAATATTGTCATTGAGTAAATGTGTATTAAATTAGCCACACTTAGTCTCATTAGTTTTAAATCAGTTGAAAACTGCTACATGTACTTTACCAACTATAAGCAAATACGTATAACAATAACAAACTAAAATAACTAGATACCTACTAACAATAACAAGAGGAACGAAAGAATCTAAATAAGTGGAAACGGGTGGATTTGAATGGTAGAATTCTTGCTGCACGCGGATGGGGCGATCTATATTCGTTATTATCGCTACTGACCATTTAAGTTTCCTAAATAATTTTAAATGTATAACTTGTGTAAATATTAGTGTGAACTTGACAATGTATTCTATATATATAGTAAGTAGATTGTTAATTAATTAAATATTAAGGGCAGTTGGATTGTATATTTGTATAATCTGTTTTAAAATACCTATACTTTACTTTTCAAAGTTCTATGCACTTTAACAGTTCAGAATTCAGACTGTGTTCGTCTCTCATTTCGATTTCTATACTCTGGGAATATGTGGTTAACTAATTTTAGCACAAAAATAAATAATTAGTCATTTTTTTCAAAACGGGAAATCCTCGCATGCAGGTCACGCGATTAGCTTACAATACAAAATATGGTTTTGTATGGCCAATTCCCTCAATTGTTTAATTGTATTGACACATTGACAATTTTTATAGCAATTCTCACTTTTCATTGTAACTATTAATTTTTGTACGTAAATGCCTAAGTGTCTGAAATTATTTATAGCCAATGCCCTAAACTTTTCTGATTTACCCTATTATTGTATTATAGTTAATAGAGAATTATGGTAATTACAAACTACCTACATATATAATTAATTACATAATATATACCCATACCTACTAGAAAAGCGGTTGTAATTCACTCGCTCGCACTGTATGTATAAATGAGTGTTTAGAATTATTGAGATGCGAATGTACATACAACTGCTTACTAAAACTAAAATGGGAAATAATTGTAGACACATAATTATTGTCCTATTACATACCTACTACATATAAATATAAATACGTAAATATCTTGACGGCGAATGAATGAGTTTTAATTTCAACCAGGCGTTTCAAGAGTGTCTTAACAAAATTGGGTAGAACAACTTGAACTATTGATTAGTGAACGTTAAATAGACGTAGAATGAACAATGTAAATAGAAAATACAAACTTGTAAATAACTACATAGGTAATTAACTATGTCCATAACATAACGATAATAATATTGTATACTAGTTGACTCCATATAAATGTTTTGCCTCTATAGCTAAATTATTGAAAACTTGCCTACTACTAACTAGTAAATATAAAGGAACTCCTGTGAATTTTATTAGAAATTAGGACACTCTTTAGCATTAGTTAGAATACTATTTAAAGTAAATAGCCTGCCATTACATGTCTGGAGTAATACTACAACGTGCACTTACATAGAACCATAATTACATCAGATAAATAATTAGTAATTCTAGGCTGCTTAACAATTTACAGAAAGCTCTGGTCTAATTCTGGTGTACTGTACTGTAAGTATAATGTGATGGAACTCATTCGTAATGCTACAATAATAAGTGTTGAATAATGAAAGCTACGTGTATAAGTAATTACAATTATGTTCGAAAGTTGACGCGATAATCGAATAGTATCTGTAGAAAATTTTGAATTTAAGAGTTTAAAATGCATAGCTAAGTAAATTGCTCACTCACAGTCCAATTTAATATATAAATAAAGTTAAAAGATGAAGAGACGGACACGACGACACGAAATTATATAATAGAGCGCTTTTCTCAGGCCAAGAACGAAAGTGAACTACAATACAATATACAATACAACTATGTTAATGTTCTAGGGAGAATAATCCAACTTTTCTTGTATATTTCTTGAAGTTTAGTAAATCTAAGGGAGTACTACTATAGTCTATTGGTTGTAATGCAACCAAAGCTCTATTCACTTTTTTTAAAGTCATCTGCCTAGGACACTTTTGAATTAATTAATTGTTAAATAATACCTACCTACCTACATCGTAATTGTATTAATTATTACTTTGTAATGTAGTGTATGTACTACTTGGTACCTCTTATGGATTACGGATTATGAATAGACTCTAGTTGGCTGTATGGTAGGGAAAGTTTTGCAGTGGACTAAATATATAAGTATTAGATGAAAGGTGACAAGAGGGTTACAGTTTGTCATGTTTGTGTTTATACCTACATAAGTACATACTACATAAATATATTACACAATTACTGTTGCCTATGTATTGTATTGTTAAGTATGATGATTGTATTACAAAATACTTACTTACTTATTATGATGGTTTGTATCAGTACGTGTGTATTGTATTTAGTTGGATTGGATTTTTTGGATGGGGATGAATGATTATTAAGAAGAGGAGCACTGGGATGTAAATGGTAAATGGTGAAATGTTTAAAGTGTTGATGATTCCATAGAAGGCTTTGAAGAATTTCTTGTTTAATCTGTACTGACTGACTCTTTATTAATTATAATCACCCTCAATCAGTTGTATTGTATTGTATGTAAGTTAACTAATTACATATACTTACATAGAATGTTCGACAACAATTTAATGTTACATAATATAAAGCTCGTTCTTATAAGTTAGCTCCAATCTGCGTGCTATTACATAAATACATAGTTACACATTACTATAATATAATGTCATATTCAGTTTATCAATTCAATTGCAACCAATACAACTTTATGTACAAATGATATGAAATAATAATATGAATTATGATATGATATGAAATGACGAAGGATGATTAATGTTTGACTGCAAAAAATGAATAAACGTATCAACAAAAAATAAATTGCCAAAATCGAGAATTATTTGCATAGCATCTGCGATTTCTTGTGGGATTTTTCGATTTTACCATTTTACCATTTATTTTAACTGACTGCGTTTAAAATCTCTATAAACCGTTTATGATGCCCGTAGTAGAATACTGTAGAGGTTTAAGGGTTGCAATGAAAAGTACACAAAAATCCCAAATCCTCGTGGTAAATAAAAAATAAAAGGTTTTGAGTGAAAAGCACACTTATTGCAAGCAGTAATTTTATAGGCCAATTATACAGAGAGTTCGCTTTTAGAGAGACCATCACATCCCAATAGTACGTATATATCCTAGAGCATAGAATACTATGACACCAACGTTTCCGGTGCGATTTTAAAATAAAATAAAAGAACCAAGCACTTTCACTATCGTAAGTATGATGCAGAGCACAACAACATGCGAGAAGTACATGGGAACAGAACAAGATGAACATTATTGCTGAATGGCCAACCCATCCATTTGACGACCAACTTTTATTGTTCATGAGTTGAAGACACAATTCCATTTCAAACAAAATACATCTCCACAATTCTTAGTCTGAGTATCTTTACAAATAGACTGTCGTGTCCTTCTCACTCGTGGGAACGAATCCATTCAAAGACAAATAACTTCACGACGTAAATAGAAAATTCTGTCAAGTGAAAGTATAATAACAAACAAATGCGTATTGTGCATGGCTACATACTTATTTAGTTATTACGTAGATACATAAAAGTATTTTCCAACTGTTTGAATCAAAACGTACAATGGACAATAATGGACACAATAATCATATAGCAGCGGGTTTATCCCTTTGTAAAAATGAGTAAGGACATCAATCTAAAATGAGAGATTTGGAAGTTGATGGAATACTCTCATATAGGTATGGCTATGGGAAATCTCATTCTAATGTGTATATTTACGCCTATTTTCTATCTTATTATTTCAATTATAACCGTAAAATATATGCTCTAACCCGAATATGGGCAAAACCCAAACAAAGTTTTAACTACTAAAGTGGGCAATTGATTTCATGCATGAATTGCATTATTATGTGATTCAAATCACAGAATGGTATACAATTAATACATTAGCTGTCTACAATGGGTATAGCTGATTGAGTGTTGTGAATAGTATGACTTTCTACTTGGAGAAAGTTGAGAGTGAAAGGAAAATCTAGTAGATAATAAGTCGACTGCAGAAAATTTCGCATCTAGAATCCAGAGCCTCAAAAGGATATACGATTCTATGCGATGATAGAATGAAAGTCGGAAAAGGTTTTCTCTTTTCAAGAGAAGATGACGAGAGTGAGTCGATGGGATGCCGTGTAGCTAAACCGCAGGACTTTCCCTTTGGGACTTGCACTGGTGAAAGTAAACCGATAAAGCACTCGCTCTTAGCTTTCTCCTCCTTGACTCCTCTCCATGTATGTATATGTTTAGATAATACTATTACATACAGTATGTATGTATGAGGATAGAGATAATGATATGTGTGTATGTGTATACAGAATCCAGGGTTGGGATTTTCCGATTTTTCCTCCGTTTTTCCCATCCCATAGGGAAAAATGGGAAAATGTGAGTTCATGTAAGGAATTAACGCGTGCAGAGGGCAGTTTTATTGTACAATTGAATTTGTGAACAATATCAATGGAATATATATAAAATATAAATAATAAACACAATCAGATTCTTATTACAAGATCTGAGTTTTAAACAGCTTATCAAATTTCAACTATCTTCATGTGTTCTTAATTACATGCAATATGGACCACAAACCTTCAGAAATATTAGGAAAAGTCTTTAGCTTGTAAATCTATAAAAATTTAAAGTTTAATCTCAATAATTCTATCGACTGCCCAACAAAAACCCATTTGGCAACTTTCCCCATTTTTTACACCTTTTGTGGAAAAACAGGAAAGTGGGGATCCCTACTAGTGAACCCTGTGTACTTATGTGTATGTATTCCATTAAAAGTATCAGCCACGGCACGAGGAGCAGGCTGCACTTGAAAGCTCAAGAATATTCTAATTCAATTCGAGGAAATCAAATGCTTTTACTGTCACTTTTAACTCGAGCAAAATGCAAAAGAGGATGGACCTTTCATCTTTTCTTTTTGGAACAAAGCCAAAGATGAGTTTTCTGCAGTGCATTACATACACACAGTATCAAATGGATTTAAATTATAAATACATACAAAACATGCTTAAGTAAAGTTACCTACTACTACCTACTAATAGTATCTACCAACTGCACTGATGTCCAGTAAACCTTATTCACTATACATATTATACCTATGCCTAAACTCTTAAAAATCATAAATATATTCTCTGGCGTAACATAACAGGGTTCATAATATTATATTTGGTAAATATTCAAGTTAATTTAATTTGTGCACATAAATGCATCTTTGGATTGCGTCGCGAAGTAGATTCCTAGTTTTATTAGCATTATCATAACATTCAAAACGCCGATAAATAAGAAATCCAAAAAAAGAGTAATCAAGAAATTATTTCCAAAACACTAATTTGTATATCAACCACCACATTTTACTAAAATATTAAATTTTTTAATAATTTTATTAAGTTATATTGTATTCTGTATTTAAATTGTTTTATTTTAACACAGTCAGGCATTATGGCACAACTCTCTTTATGAAATTCATTAAAACTTGATTATTGTGAGTAAATATTCTCCATACATTTGAATGCTGACTGTGTCTCAAGTAAACAAATTCTCGTATTTACCTGTCGAAACTGGCAATGAGAGTGAGTCCTATATAATGGAAACTAAATAAAATTCAATTCCCATACTTATTATTTATGTTATCTTAAATGCAACAAAGTAAATACGACTCTATGTTAGGTATTACAAGTAAATCAAATGCCAATCTTGTACGCCATGTAAAACTTTTTAGGTTGAATTATTATCTACTTCATTAAATATCAGATGTATAAAACATATAGTAGGAACGTCTATTACTGAATATTATATAACCTACGTCATCTTCAACCACATTCATTAATTATTAATTTCAATCATGTACAGTGTATAATATATATAGTCTAAAAATTCTCTCTTTGTTCTTACTTATTGGGAAACTCAAAGGTTTTAAACATTGGGATTACGAATACCTTTAATTGCAACTATCTAATTGTACTTTATCTTATCAGTATATATCGGTAAAATAAATAATTTAACACAACGTGCACAAAAAATTAAGATTATAAGATAATAATAATTCGGCTCTAATCGTAATTAACATTCAGGCGCTAGGAAAATGTTATTTCAAGAAAACGTGTGAGTTTTAATTTCTAAACGAAGCCCCCGGCTCCTCCTTTCTCCGCTTTCTCTCTTTAGTCAATGGATAAAGCATAAGATTTCCAAATTTCCAAACGTAGCCACGCCTCCTTATTCCAATTACCAAAGCAGTCTGGTTGCCGCCGAGTTGCCCGCTTTTTCGGATACCTGAATAACTTTCCAAACATACTTAAGCCATATTATTTAACTCTGACTATAATTATCAGTATTTAGAGAACTAAAACTTTATTATATTTTTTACATAGTTAATGCTAACTGACAGACACAATCGCATTAGAGTAACATACGTTTCTTGATGTGATAACACTTAATAGTACATTTTATATGTCCATATATGCTACCAGTAGCATAAGCAGGCAAAATGTTTGTCCTCTACAGCCGTCTCGTGTCTAAAGTTTTCCTTAGAAGAGAAAGTTGTTGCGTTGAGAAGCTCTTTTAAAGTTGGAGAAAGGAAAATGGCTTTGAATTATAATTTCTGGAGAGCTGAGTCATAGTACATAAGAGTCTGGGCGTCCAGTGTGCTGTTCTGTGTCACTACATAACTGAACTAGGTGCCTGTAGTTCTATATGCCACAGTCTGTAGAACCTATTCGGAAAAACAAGGTGCGTCCAAAGCGTCTATGTAAATCATAAAAGTTGTGCGACGTTTTCAATATTTCTTTTTAAAAGTCGACTAGATTACCAAAGAGATCAAATTTTCTTGCATATCCTTTTTGCCATTCAAATCTCGAATTATAGCTTAGCTTTTAAGATCGCCAAAATTATTTTGAAGGACCCTTGGAACTAGTTTGGGGATGAATAACTACTACATAACAAAAAATATCTTGCCTTTCCAATACTAAACGGCTTTGAAACGGAAAATGAATATTTCTTCAAATTTTTTGCTTAATTTATAGAAGACAATGAGTTTTGAAAACAGTTTTAAAAAATGAAGCTTTCTGCTAATGCGATATAGTGTCTATGACATACACATCTCTCGAGTTTATAGTTTGACACGTCTGAAAGCAATATGCAGCGTGGGAGCGAAGGGAGACTGAGGATGAGACAGCAGGAAGGCAATTCCGTAATGTCTCGTCATATGTAAGTAATGCAATGCAATGTAATATTCTATCCATAGCGTAAGGCGTAAGCTAAGCGTTGGTGACTTGACTTGAGTTGACTAGAAGACTACGAGAGTACATCGTCATGCGAGGAAAGCAAGGGAAGACTTTTTATTGACTATAAGAACCCAATGAGCAATAAGAGAATTTCTCCAGACGGGACAGAAAGGCAATAAAGAGGGAATACACAATACTCTACTATGTACACTACATCCTATGACTACAGTACAAACTTGCATTGGGATCACTTGGTATAAAAACCTCAAATAAAGTCCACTTAAGTGCAACAAGCGAAAGCGAACGGGGAAAGAAGGAATGTCTTAACTCGGCTTAGCGGAACTTAACATTGCAACGCTGTCTTAGCACCACAACACACAGAGACACTCAAAATGCATCTGCCATAAACATTTTAATGCAACCCACAAGCACGTATAAAATTTAACTATTTCTCACTCATTCTTTTAATGCATTTCAGAAAACATTTATTGAGCGACTAACGACTTTCTCCACTAAATAATACAATTTTCAAAAATAACCCTTTTTACGTTTTCCTAAAAATCCAAATAATATTTTCACATCAAAAGCAGCCAAGACAAGATTTAGATTAATGGCAAACCAGCTAATTTACTAACAATAATGTTAGTAAATGACAATAGTAAATATCTTAAGTGCCAAATGTGTACAAGGTTTTGCAATTTGAGAAAGTTGATTGCAGATTTGGATATACCTATATAAGCGACGATATACAATATTGTCGTAGCTGATGTTTTGTATTCATTAAATTGTGTCCTAATCAATTTTGAATTTTGTAATTGCATAAAATTGCATCATATCCGAAATTGTATTTATTCAAAATTGAGGCTTAAAAAGTGTGGTACCTGATTGTGATGTACAAATCTTAATTAAATCTCAATAATTAATTAAAAATCGAGCTTATGGTCCGTCAATTTTGAACTTGCAGGATTCATGTAGCGATATTTTGTATATTAATTCTGTAAATGAATTACTACGTAAAATTATTATTGAAATTAAGAGCGTAAGGGCTTTATTAACTGATTTACGGTACCCAGACATCATCTAGCAATAAGTATGTCTTACAAAACCTAATATGAGTAATATAGAAGAAAAGACCCAGTTATCTTTCGCATATCTCTCTATCTATTATGTACTTATAGCGTCTCCCAATGTCCTTTCTATACAGACAGACCAAAACTCAAACTTAAGTTCATCACCACAACACAAGACAACACAACAAGAGACGTCTCCAGACTATATTCTCACAATTCGCATCTTCCTTACTTATTTCAACTTCAACATTTTCATATATCCATTCTTATTGTTATTTTTGTTTCCTCCCTTGCATCTGTAGTGTACTGTGTACACATCATGTATCTTGTCTTCATAATATATTAAATATCTACTCTATAATAAAATTGCTCTTTACGATTCCTTGGGAAGTCTATCTATGAACATGTATTTTGTAGAAAGTATTGTATTGTTGAGTAACACATGATTTGCAAGTATATTATTATGATAGCTAAGCTACAGATGAAATCCATTTTATTTTGCAACATTGTTTTCTATTTACTAAATTATTTACTTACGTACCCTATATATAGTAGGTTCATAATATTTCGTCAAGTTGACCTCATTAGGTACATTATTATGGCCCAATCAAAGATTAGAAGCAGATTATTGATGTAATGTTGTTTGATTTACTTTTATTGAATGCATTTCAAATACATAAATGGAGAATATATTTAAACGCGCCCTAAAATGTCATTTATCCACAGAATTTACTCAGTAATTTATAGCACAATAATAAAATAATAAAATTCTCAAAAATACTAATCGCATAACAAAATATTTATTTACCCACAGCTTTAAGAAAGCATATTTCTAATTTTGGCACAGTTAAATATATAACATTGACATGGCATTGGTTTCAGGTTAAACCAATCAATCTTTCCTCGAATACTTATTATGTTAAAATCCAATAGAATTTTACATTTATATTTTATTAGTATTGTGAAAAAAGATAAGAAATATACTATCAGTATTATCATGGCTGGGATCAAAAACAAAAGAAATTGTGTATTGTCGGAAGCTATACACTAAAATCTTGGATGTTGACTAAACTGACTTGTCATTACTTGTTGTGTTTTAATTTATACAAACAATGAGACTGACAGGACATTGACGTGACTCCCAATTAGGAATCTTATTCTAATGTTTCTAAGATAGTCGGCCAACTGCTCAGTAATAAATTTCTGCTGTTGTAGCATTTTCCTACACTCTGAATAGTAATCGGGGTCTTTATAGATATATTTCTTTTTTTACAATTTTACTTTCACCACTATATGTATTAAATAATAGTATATATCTGCTTTGATAGTTTGATACATGTACTTTATGCTAGTATACTCTGTATTGATAAAATAGGAGGTTGTGGTGGTTGCATATACTTTTGATTGTTCTTGTGTCCCAAGTGGGTCCCAAACCCTGTGGATGTGTAAAAGAAAGTTTTTTCGCTGTTCTTATCATTCGGATGCATTCAATTTTTTCTTGCGGGTCGTTTATTTTTTTCTCATCGTTGAATGTAATCCAGAAATACTATAACTAAGCAAAAGAGAAAAAAATTAGCTCATGAACTCAGGAATGTAATGTGCAGTAGGTAGATACAGTATTTACTTAGCTAATGGGTAATTTAGATACTGCTGGAATGGAATGGAAGTTGAGTTATCGAAAGATGCAGAGTGTTGCAGAGATGCAGACCAGACACAGTTGTGTGCAAACAGTGTTTGTATAAATTGGGAACTACGGGGAAGCACGTAAATATATAGGAAATTAGGAATAGTACTCACTTTATTACCCATTATTGGGGAATGGACGAGGAAGGGTTTATTTTAATTCCTATTTTTTTTAATTATAATTTTTGGCGAGGTATTTGCATTATTTCAGTCGATTCGCTTGGTTATATAGGTATACTATATCGAACGTTTTCCCCTAAATCGCAAAATATTCGTAGCAAAATGTATAACGTAGTTGAAGCTAACAATAGGTAGATTTGCTATTAAATTTTATATAAACTTTATAAAGTTTATAAGGTTATCTACCAAAATTATTTTAAAACATAACAAATTTTCATATTTAAATGTCATTCATAGTAATTTTAAATAATTTGCCTGTTACGCGGTGGCTTGGCTTGTGAATGACGATCACAATAGTCTCCTGATTGATGTGTAACCCATTTGCAAATAATATGACTCATAGGAAATATTTTTTACCAATGCTGTCACCATGTATTTCTACAAAGATTCTATGTAGTACTAGTATATGTATTACTCATTTCATGTGAATATCTATATACATACTTTACACAACAGCAACATTGCTTGTATATATACATATTACAATATGCTGTAAGATACTGATTACCGTATTCACTCTAATAAGCGCCCACTCTCCAAAAAGCGCCCACTCTCTAATAAGCGCCCCCTCCCCGAACCT
>JAQFYC010007108.1:0-11032 GCA_034694165.1 Tomocerus mixtus
ACACAGTACATTTATGTACTTTACGTAAAAATCTATCAGTTAAATCGCAATATTGTTAGACAAATATTGTAAAACTTACATTTGATATGTACTTGGAAAGCAAAGTGTTTAGTAACTACGATTCAGCAGTACCCCATACTCCTATTTCCTAGTAGAATGTTGTCTCTAATTCAAAATAACAAGATATCTGCTTTTAAAATCCTATCCTTTTGATCTTAGCTGATAGTAAATGGAAGTCAACTACGTCTGTATCCTTTATGAATTACAGAAAGTAATGTATGTAACATATCACAGACTCTAATATCTAGAGCATTCCATTTATATTCTTTGTCATATTTAGTTATTATTTCCATAATGGAAAGAGCTTAAAATAATCCTTCAGAAAACTTCTATAGCAATTCAAACGCCAATGCAGTGTCTAGTGTCTACGTTACACCCTGCGTATTCCTAATTTATATTCTCATCCCAATCTATGTAATTACTGGAACAATAAAAATATTGTTGATGTCATTAAAAAAATAATGAAGCAGTGCAATGTTGGTAAAATAACGTGTTCTACTCTTTAAATATCTATGTACAGTTAAATATTTAAATATCTTTAAATTGCAATTAAAGTAAGGTAAACCAATACGAAACAATTGGTGAAAGTAAATATCAGTACCTGTACTTTCACCATGAAATAATAATGTTTCATTTGTCATGTTCAATGACCGCGTTCACAAATTGTAGTTGTTTGTGTGTTCGATATGTCATTCGTCACAAAAGTGCATAGATCTTAATCTATGAATCGCAATAACACATTTCTGTTTTAATAAGGAACTGGCAAAATACAACGTAATCAGGATCATGACATACTGATAAATAGGTTTGTATTTCCAGAAATAATAAATTCGCTCTAATGTTATTAGTAGTTACTTTTACAACTTACAACAACCTACAATGTATCCATTACGAATTTAGATTACACAACCTTGCATAAGTATAGTACACAAAAATATTGACAAAGCAACCACCCACGCTGCATACATTGCCCCATTACTACAAAATAACTGATATTATTGTATGAATCATGCTGCGCAGCTGACATTCATTGTTCTTGTGTATATTTAGGCTGAAATTACCCAGCGGTACTGTCACATTGAAACAGAAATAAAAGTGTGTGAGCATTCACTTCTGTGGTACTATTTTTACTTTACAATATTGCATAAAAATAGAGTGAACAAAGGAGCAATTTATATAAATAGGTGGAAAGAGGAGACACACTGACTCTGAAGTAGAAAGGAAGGAGGAGAAATCATGGGGTTTAGTTTATTTGATTAGTGTGGTTTATTTTGACTAGAGACATTTAAAGCTGTCCTGTCCTGTTGTTAGTAACACAGTGACATAGAAATAACAAATAGTGAATCCTATTTACGTGCATGCATAACGATAAAAGAGAAAGCGTATAAAGCTGATAATGTTCTTGTTTACCCACAGAAAGTAAAGTTGAGGAAAAGATTCTGACTGAGTTTGGGTTGTAAAGCCGCAGCCAAAACAAGAGAAGTAGCTGGGCAAGCGATGATTCCCTTCACTTCCTCCATGCTGTGCAGCCGGTCCGGTCGAAATGCTATACGTCAATTGTGCATCGTTGAGCCTCCGGTAAGCCTTTTATTTTCTCAATTCCACTGAATTTACTAGTTATGTACACACACGGTTACATATTTACTTACACATAAATCTACCTTTCTTTACCTTACATTTCTAATGAAGCAAATGCGACGCTGTAATGTAATGGATTACATTTGTATGCGTTACGAAGGAATCAAATATTTTGGGTATTTTTCTGAATAGGTATTTCGTACTCACCGAGTTTGTAAAACAAAAGCAGTTCCAGATTAGGGAATAAAGAAACAAACTCACTCACTCACTATACTACATATATACTAGATATACTATTACTATATGTAAATTCTGTTAGCGGATGCATTTATTGATGTTTCTATCAAAATAAAGATACTGTCACTCACTTTGACTCACAATTAGTCAGTTTTTGACAGCGATACTTGCCTTGATTCTAAGCAAATTCAATTTGAGTATCTCGTAGCATTAAATATTTTAGATATTTAATTGTTACGCGTTTTGCCTATTTGTCTTCGCAATGTTAGGTTTATGTTCATGAGAATAATGTAATAATATATGCTATACTTATAATAGTAATAGTAAATATGGTAGATTATTAAAGATGTATTCTTCTTTCTTTTGATTTCCAAAGCAGTCAGCTTTCTCTTTTTCTTTCCCAATATTCATTATGGATAACATCTTAACTGCAGCTACCAAAGATAACTAGAATATATTAAATGTATACTAAATCTATATTATTTAAACATAATGTAGGCGGAAGATTATATTTGTATAAAGGAAACATTAATTGGCATCCAAACTGCTACCTATATATCATTAGTACATATATATAAATGCATTGTACTATATAGTACACACGTAGTATAAGTATTCTACTCTGTGTATTTGAATCTCCAGTCTCGTGAGTTACTTGGTTGCTTATTAGTGGGGTACTTACGTCAACGACTATGGCAGTAGGCTTACCATATATATGCATGTAGTAAATATATAGTAGGTAGAAATGTAGGTGCTTCATTTCCTTTGCTCACTAATTGAGCCTACGTGGGCACTGAACTGTCTGGCTTGGTCTGGTCTGGCCACGGTAACTTTCTCCAGCATGTATGAACTTTGTGAGAGAAAACTCGTAGCAGATCAACTCATGATTTTCATCTAGTCGAATTAGCGATATTCTACAGTGTGTACAAATATACTCCTGCAAACTTATGGAAGATCCTACTTTAGTTTATAGTAGGCAAGGGATTTCAGTATATAGGGGATCGAGACAAGGACGATGGAGACAGGCCAGGTCCATAAGTTGAGTAGTAATTGAACCGTAACAGAATCTAACGAAGGCTATATGCTTAAAATGTTTGGTCTTAAAATTTCTCTATGGGGAAGCTGGCTGATGAAAAACGTTTAGGGAAGTTAAATTGACTTTGGTCAGCCGCAGGCCACTTTATCCTCGTTTTAGCTATAATGCAATTCAGGCCTGCCAAGCCTTACGAAGCTTGCCGTGCTATGTTTTTATGATCTAAACTCAAACTCATGGCGTCATGAAATAGAGGCATAAACGAGTTTTTACTATTTTCGCTTATATTAAGTCGTAGAAGAGTTTTCGAATAAACTATAAGTAGGATGGGAAAACTGTGTTTAGCAACTCTATTGAGGACAAGCGTGTTCATCCAATGGAAATTTATTTATAAGTACAAACATGTTCAAAACAATCCAAAATATGAAAGATTTTAATCCAAAAGAGGAATCAACTGGATAATATTTGTTTGTTCACTTAACTTTCAATATATTGCAACTCGACTTCAACTACCAACATGCACTTATAGTGTAAGTGTACTTTGTTAACTTCCCACGCAGAATATAAAATGTTCTATGTACCTTGTTTCCCAACAGTTGCACCTGTGCCTGTTTGCTCTAGATATGTATGTATTTCATAGAAATTATAAAACGAACAAATCTTTTGATCTTTTACAAACACTAATTCATATTACGTACTGGATAGGTACTAGATAAATATAAAAGGATATTTCCTGTACAAATTATTGTGAAATAATCTTTGAGTGCAAATATTGCCATTGAGATTATAATTATTTTCAGCTTGGCTCTTACAGATGATTATTGGGTACATTACACAACACTTTGTTTTAGCTCAATGCATTACGCAAGTGTGTCCGCATCCATTTTTAACATACAAAATTGAGCTGTGAACTACGTTTAGCAAAAAAGTACATCATGGTATTAATTTTATAGCACCCTTTAAATGCAGTACGTACTTCTAGCTATATAATATTGCTAATATTCAGAGCTATTTCGTTCATGGCCTGGTTATAGATTTAAGAATGTGTAAGGCATTTCTAGCGACGGTTAAGAGTACATGACGTTTTAGGTAAGTATGATACTAACACTAAGAGTTTGTGTAACAGCAGGTTAAAATTAATTAGTGACAAAGCAAAGGTTCAGCATATGTTGCTAATTGGAGTGGCCTATCTCTGTAATAGCATCTAAAAAGAGACCGTGGTTCCGGCGGATAGGATTTGACCTATTCTGCCTGCTCTTGAGTGACTTAGAAGGAAAATCATAGTTTTTAAAGGAAATTACTTTTCCTTTTCAGCAGGAAAGCAATTAGGTGATTAAACTCCAATGTACATTTTTACTTCAACATTCAACTTCCCTACTTTCTTATTTCTTGCTAGCTATACGCAGCTATATTAAGGCATACATAAAATAGGTAAGTCCTTTTCCATTTTCTCAATAATATAAGATCTTACTTTACTGAACTGGAGCAAGAGCGAGAGCTACTAAATACTACATAGAGCTACAGCTAACTGCCTGGCTAATATTCTCAGGAAAAATCATTGCACTTTGTTATTTTTCCAATTTTCTTCAAAGCAAAGCTGATTAGATTAAAGAAGCAAGTAGTACCATAGTAAAGACTTGGATTGGATCCTTTCTCTTAAGAAACCATGACTTGACTTACAGTCACAGTACAGTTACGCTAGCAAGGTAGAACTATATAGAAGCAGATAAACATCTTGTAGGCTAGAACAGCGAAATTTTTTTCCTTAGGTATTCTCAATTTAATGCTCAGCACAAAACCAAGCAGCCATGGCTTCAATCTAATTTCATTTTTAACCAACCTTTTTAACCATACACTACAGAACTTGGAAGGAAAGGAAGTAAGAATTCCGCTTTAATTACAGTAATTAAATGAGTTGTTACGGGCGTGTTTTTAGAAGCACGTCACTTGTCAGTTAAAGTATTTAGACTCAACGATAATTAATTAATATATTTCATGCTCTGGGAAACTAGCAGGTTCGCCAACCCTAACAGCCTATTTATACATGTGTATTTACACCATAACGTTCCATAAAGTTCCCCGAGTAAATCCTCCCACATTAATGCTAATAAAAAAATTTGTATATTATATATGTATGATACATACATATATAACATACAATTTTTTTTATAAATTGTTATTACAATTTACAAACATACATAAACATACATGTAATTTCCTATGTATAAAATTATTCTTAAATTGGAAGAAGCCATTTTAATTATTATCGTTTTTACGAAAATTATAATTCATTGCATTAGCATTTATTATATAGATTTAGTCTGTGAAAAGAATCGTTCCAAATAAATGATAACTACTTTGGGAAAGAACAACTATTGTGGAAGACAGCGAATCGGTTTACTTTTCGGTGACTGTAATGGGTTTCTTATCTTTTTTTCAATGCCGATAAATCTTAGGTTTGGTCATTTTGGTCTACTCCTTCCACTTTGTTGTGGTTGTAGCACCATGTTATTAACAGCCTAAAATGTGTCGTGACTTTGTATCAGTATATATTAAAGAGCTAGTATATTTACCTACATTACTGCGTGCTATACAAATGTAAACTATGTAAACCAGTAGCACTCAAATCTTATACATGTACTTATATTATATGCTACGTATATAGTAGTAAATACGTGGCTATATAATAAGTATGTGTTACCGTTGTGGAGACGTAAAATATTTTGTTTGGCTGATGTATTTTTGTACCTATGTACTATGTACTACAAAGGTATTTATGTACACGAAATTAGCCCAACTACGCAGCAAATTTTGGCATATTAATATTTCAACAGACATGGACATGAACAGCATTCGATAGAATAAGCAACTAATATAGCTGGGAATGAACAAATACATAATTGTAGTATAGTAATAGAAGCATAATGAGTGGGTGCCCATACGTCTATGCATGTACATAGGTATAAAGTAACCAAGTCACATTTTGATTCTATTGTGTATATATTTTGTTTCAAAAGACGGAATGCCGCAGTTAGTTGTCATGTCACGGAGTTTATCATGCCAACTTCACAATTGAATGAGTTATGTGTGTCTGCACTTTATTTCACGATTTCCTGCTTCATACATATTTTATACGTAAACAACTGAATGTATCTATCCTGCAACCTATTTATCTTACACGCCTATGCGAATTACTTTAAAGAAATGAGTTTTCTAAGGAAAACTACAGTTTTCAAAGTTAATTTTAGTCTTTCCCATTATCTTTTTAATAGAAGGTATGCAATGTTATGCAAGCTTGCAGTTCAAAAGAAAGGTCCCATTCCAAACATTTTCTAAACTCAATACACGCACACACACGGCAGGCAAAAAGCACTCAGCATTTTATTATTTCATCAGTTATACTCATACTGACTTTGGTGAGTAGAAAACACAAAGGTTGAAACTTTAGCACAGTATGACATACAGTACACAGAGGTGTTGGTCAATCTGACTATACCTATATGTAAAAATGTTTTTAAATTATAATTTGAAAAGTATGTCAAGTCGATAGTTTTTTGAAGAAAGTTAATTGGAAAAATAATTAAAAAACTCATTCTAACTTCAAAAGGCAAGTGGACTGGAATTGAATGGATTGATGATAAAATATGGAATCATACAGGTGAAAGTTTTGACATCAGAACTTTAAGATGAAGGATTAGATCTTGAAAAGGGAATCTAGATTTCCCAATAGAAAGAAAATTATAATACGTGCATATAATAATAGAATGTGGGGAAATGAGAGGGACCTAAAGTTTCCGCTGTCATAAGTTTATTAATTTTACAGTCTAATGAAGCATCCTTTGGGAGGTAGACGTAGAACCTAGACGGCATGTCAAATCCGGATATTAGGAATCTTAGTGAAAGCAAAAGTTATTTAAGATGCAAAGAAGGCCAATAAGTTACTGGGAAAAGGATCTACACAAGCAAGCGTTATATAAACTGTATGTACGTACATAATAGAACGTATGCACACATGTGTTATACTATTATAGTATTACGTACAATATAAAAGTTAAATAAGTCGTAGGCGATGGTGAAAGTAATGTATGTTCTAGTATATGTGCCTATAATCTACCTTCAACCTTCTTAGGAAATTCTCAATGTGTCTTCTTCCTTAGCTACCATTTTCATTTCGCTTCCTTTGCCATAGTCAAAGTGAAGATATATCCAAGCAAGTGGCTGCCTTGCTGTATTTAGTTAGTTAGTCAGTTCAGTGTAGTGTGGCAGAAGATTGGCTTGGCTCGAATGTCCCAGTACGATTAGTTCTCTATAATCTGACTTGTTCTCCCCAAATGGCACTGTCTTTGCCCACTAACGAAAGCTCAGTGAGTAAGAAAGAAGGAGCAACAAAGTTCAGTTGAGCTTATCGTCTTACTGAGAACTGAAAACCCTATTGCATACGTAAATAAGAGACAAGACTCCAGCAATACAGAATTACCAGGCTGATGGAAAGAGCAAGGCAACAGCAACACCAAAGGCAACGCTAAGTTATGATATGTGCCAACTGCCAACATGACAAACTATCATTAATACGTACGACACAAGCAAAAGAAAGAACCTAAGAACTAAAATCTCATTAAGAACTTAAGTTTATGCTATGACTCATTTTTAAATCCTCATCGATTTCTTCTTTCTTTCATCTATCACAAGAAAAAGTCACATCTAGCAAAGACAAAAAGAGTTATACGTTTTGATATATATAGTGAACCCATAAATTGACCGGATATCTCTCTTGATATAAAAGTTTGTCTTTTTGGCCTTTTTTGTCCACCTACGCAAATAAGTTTATTTTTGTAAGGTAAATAATGTAGTACAGTACTGTGTTGGATTTAGTTTTGCTCTTTTATTTTTCTTTTATTTCTCCAAAAAATAGATATCTAATTACGAATTAAGCTTGTAGCATTAAATGGAACATGAAACACAAAAGTATGTCACTTTCCAAAAGAAGGCTCATAAAGGAACGGAAAGATTCAACGTGACATTACAGCCAAAGGAAAATATGAAATTCTTGTCTGTGTCTACATAGGTAGTAGGTTGGTGAGAGACGCAGTCAAAATTACCCTTATGTGTATATCATAAAAGTTTTTTGGTACGTAAATATAAGTAAATCGGATGAAAATGTCCATTTACGGTAGGGCTACCCTTACAGGAGTGCCCGCCCGAGTAATATCACATAAATGCATTTTGTGACTAAAGTTATGCTGTAAAGCAATATTGTATATACTATTGCATTGCTCACTTGATGCAAATACAAAAACAGCAAACTAAGTAATTCGCTATAAGTCTGCACTCAAGTGTATATTTTAATTAAGACTAAGATTATGTTTTTGTGACCTAGTGAACTGATTTTATGCTAAGAAACCAAAGGTTGGCCTTAATATTAACTGTTCTGCAAATATTTATGAATTTCGTTAGAGAGTACATATTGTATTGTATTTTTTGGCCATGATGTGCCAACGGAATGCTGCCGTTTGGTAAGCACATTTCAAGGATGGAGATTTTGCAAGTAAATATTTTAAAGTGTATTTTAATGTTGCAATGTAGCTGTAATGTACCTATATGCATGCTCTGAAAGGTGATTTTGGAAGCCCTCGGGAGGAAAGGGTTAAAATGTAGTTTGCCAACTTTCTTCCTTCCGCCCCATATTTTCTCCTCTTTATTTCCTAATAAGCTTTGACTTTCTTAATAATACGTGGGTTTATTTCCTTTTCCTCTTACCTCACTTTTCATTTCGTTTTCTTCAACTTTTCGCTAGATATTTACATTATTTACTCTCATTCTCTTTAATTTCCAAGTTCCCAACTTCTCAGCTCGCATTCTACGTAAAAAGCGTGCACAAACTTTAATATAAGAAACTTCTTAAAATCTTTCCGGGCACACTTGTGTTAATTCACTTTTATTACTTGCAATATATCTCAGCGAGCAAATTTCCTCGAATAGCCATTTTGCAACCAATGTTTAGGAAGGACTTAAATTGGATGAAATGGAATTTTCTGTTTCCATTATGTGCATTGAGTACGTATGGGAATACAAACACACTAACTACATACACTATAACTGTAATATACCTATATTTTAATAGGCAGTTACCGTACATAGTTACCTATTTTAACTTTAGTTATTTAAAACTATGGCAAGATGCCATCTCATTTTCCTACCTCACTACATAGTGATAGGTTCTTTATTGATATTGTTGTTATGATAAAATAAGATATAATTACATGTAATTAGGGTACGCTAATTGACATGACCCCCATTTAAATAAACGGTTAAAAAGAAAAAGTTAATATGGGTTAAAATATTATTCTGCAGATTAAATATTGTATTAAACAGGAAGGAAGAGCTAGGATCATTTTAAGCTAAGGATGTTTATGTTGAGTTGAGTTTCACGTGTTTAATTTTGAGCTCGTTATTTTGCAAGGGAATTTGTAGCTTGAACCAAATGATAGAATTGAGGAGAAAGCAGTTGAAACTTTCTTCACTGCTTTCACAATCAGAAATTCTCCGTTTACAGGGAAGACAAATGGATCTACTGTATGCATAGGTATACATAATTGCATAGACTAGCTAACAAATAGACAACTTGTCATGTCATGCCTGCTATTCCATAGCGTACCACGGTTTCAAAGTTTAGATGGGACTCGGTTTACGGTTACATTTCGGTTTATCCTAAAGCCATAGCGGATTATATACCAATGTAGTAAATCTGTATGTGTTAGTTAGACTATACTCTTAAACCTCTGTAATTTTGATTGGAATTACTAGTTACTTCAGTTGTAGTTGTTGGCAGTGTGTACAAGTTGAAAATACAGCAGTCTGTCATGTTCTCTCTCCTCAAACACACCAGAACTTCTTGACAATGTCATTAACTTGTCTCTGTGTCTTTCTTGAATACGAGATGAATTCGAAATCAAGTAGAATTTCAAGTTTTTAAACAATCCCATGTCTTGGTAGGGTACCGTATTCCATTTCTGGTCTCATTCTCCTCGTATTATTAGACTTGTCACACCATCAATAGAGAACTAACTTCTATTTCACATTATTAGTACCCTTGAGTTTTAGTTCACATCACAATACACACGACTTTAATTGAAGTTGGACTTGGACTTGGAAAGTTAACTTACAGTAATAAGTATCCAAAACCTACTTACATAGTTACTCTTAATAATTTAGCTTTATTTACTATCACTAGACTACTGGTACATTAGTTGAAATTGAAAGGAACTTCATATTCCTATGTATGCAATGATTATGTTGTAATCGTAAGTGTGCTATGTATTTCGTAGAATCCTTTTATGCGTGACATTATGCCATAACTTTGCATTCAATGTAAACTAAGGGCGTACATTCGTAAGTAACTCACGTGTCGGTGCATTGGCATTATAATAAGTTACCTACTTTTACAGAAACAAGTGTTAACTGTGAACTAGCACAAATAATTGCGCCCTATTACAAACTTAGCTTACAAAAGAGAAAGTAGGGAAAGTTTGGTGAAAAGAATTGAGTTACTCCAGTAGTTTGTGACTGTATGGTATATGCATACATACTTATACAAATCTGTACATAAGTAGCACAAGATTCTTCGACATTTTGCTTTGACCATAGCAAACTAAACGAAACCCTTAGAAAGTTCCTAACACAATGTAACCATATCTTTTAAATAAGTACATTGTTTAGTTGTGGGGAATAAGTTAGAAAACCTTTTTGAGATACAATATTATCTGCACATTACACATTATAGGTATCTTCTCTGTATTTACACTTTCGGAAACAAACGTATCAACAGAATAAATTCTAAATGGACTGACTGGTATAATTGGGGTACGGGGCAAAGATTTCTACCACTTCAATAGGTAGTATATACAAATGTATTGTATATACTGTGCTTTGGTCCTAGATCTGGTCTCCTTCTTGCTATTACTACTTTATTCAGTTCCTTGTCACTTTCCCCGTCAAAATAGTAAAAGTAGGATATTCATTCGGCATTGTTAGACTGAACTTAGTTTACATGGTTAGTTACTCATTCAATTTTCTCAACGACTCGAATGAAAACGAATGAGAAATGAAAGTTTCTCGTGGCATGGT
>JAQFYC010007109.1:0-11030 GCA_034694165.1 Tomocerus mixtus
AAATCGTACAACATAGGGTAAGTAACACATAATAATATTGTAGAATAATAGGCTGCTTGTCGTTGGCAATAATAATAATGGTGTGGTGCTTGTATTAAAGTGGAGACCTGATGCCATGGCCCTAGCCTGGTGTGGCCTGAATTGAACTCAACTAAGCCAGAGGGATCTGGATATGAAATACCTACCATTTATATGTGCTTACTTACTTATGTACTAACGTTAGATCAATAATTGTATGCGATGCGGATAGTAACTGTCTTTGTACTTATTCCTACTCCTATTCTGGCCTGGCCTGGCTCGATTCAACGATTCAACATTCAAGCTAACAACGTTTGTTTTGAGGGAGAGAATAGAATAGAGGAGGAAAGAGAAAAGTAACGTGGAAATCCTCTGAGAGTCACCGAAAAATCTATACGCGGGAATACTACAGGGATAGAATTGGGATACATAAGTATACATAGCTATTAGGTTCAAAATAGTCAACCTAAATCTATATGTATACATAGTAGTACAGATAGGCACCTGAACACTGAACTGAACTCAATGTGTATTAATAATAGTGCACATATATAGTATAAGGTTATAGCTAAGGTATGTATAGTATTTCGTTCGATTTCAAACAGGAGTTCAATTCAGTTCAGATTCGATTCGCTAACTTTCAGTTCCATTCCATAACATTGTGTCAAAGCTATTTCTCACAAAAAGTTATTCTCCCTTGATTTCCAATGGGGCTTCTCTTTAGTTCAAGTTAATGGATGTGATGGAAGAGCTAAAAAGGTGTGAAAAAGAAGGTGAATTTGTTGAGGAAAAGGCTCAAAAGTTTCTCTTTAGAAAAATGCAAGAAGAATTGAAGAGAATGAAAACTGTAAGGTATGTTACGCTAGCTACTGTTATGTTATGTTACGTTAGGTAGGTGGTACAATATAACATAGTGTTAGCTTGACTTGACTTAACGTAAAGCAAGTTCCTTTGCTTTTGGCTAGTCTATGGCTTTTGCCTTTAGTCAACTCGAGTCAGACCTGTAGACAACAAGAAAATGATGGCAGAGTAAAAGCAAAAGTTGCTTTGGCTTGACTTAAATAATGTACCTATTTATATGTTTACTTACGTATAGATAATTTCTCTTCTTACTAATACTTACACCTTATATGGCGTTTCTTTTGAGTATTTAGGAAATATCTTCAGAATGGGACGTATTTTGTATGTACCTACTACCTACGTGTTATTTATGTATGTAAAGCTTAAAAGCTATTACTATGTGTAGACAAGGTATGTAAGTTGAGTAGACTTTAGTATTTATGCATCTATACATAGTAAGTGAGTGATACGTTGGAAGAATGGATGTCTTGTCAAGTTCTTTTGGGAAATGATGCGTGGGGAACAATAATTCCTGTGACAGTGTCAGGTTTTTTGTGAAAAGTTAGGCTAGGTAGGCCCGGTAGACAAGGATTTAGATTCAACTTTAACACAAGTCACACGGAGCCACATAATGTATTTAGATTCCCGATATTTCCATTTCCATGGCTAAATATAAGTAAAAAATGTAAAACGCATCGCTATTCTCTACCATTATGGAATACAAAATAAGGCTGCCGATTGGTGATGTGATGCGAAGTATTTTTCGAATAGAAGTGACTGCCTTGCTTTTACCAATACATACTACACTATACAGTGGATTGGATCCTAAACTTGATCCTGGCCTGGCTGAGTTATACATATTATGTATTATGCATGGTATGATGGCTCTTGCTACTTAGGTATATGATTTGATATGTGGTGGATTGGATTGGATTGGATTGGACGGGATATGAATGCTGGCGTTGTGTTGCCATTGCCTTACCATGCCAGGCCAGTGAAGTTGATCGACAGCCTTAGTTTCGCATGAAAGGAATAATAGTGGAACTAGGAAGGAAAAATGGGATTTTCTGTTCGTATGTAGCAAGTAAGCAACACAGCACAGCAACGTGTAGCCCATTATATACGTGTCCTTTGAAATTGGAAGGGAAAGCCTGTTAGACCATTTGTTCGGATTCTTCAGCTCCCTCAGATTGTCTTTCACTGTTTTTCTATGTGTCTCTGTGTGTGTTGCTGTTGCGATAGTATGTAGAATGAATTGAATCGATGGGTCGCGTGCCGAGGGCCTTTCAAAACCAAAGGACTTCATGTGTGTGTCCTATGTGTATGTATGCTGTACCTTGTGTACCTAAGTACTTTACAAAAATTCAGTCTTTGCATGCGACAGCGACATATTATATGGATGTGTTCTATATAATGTAACGTAACCCCTTTTTGAAATACTAAGTGAATAAGGACTTTCATTTTCAATTTACATTTAGAGTTATATATGTCTGTAGGCCTGTTTATAAAGCGAGACACTATTCAAGGGCTTCATCTGCTCCTTGCATGCACATGTACTTGTTTGTAACAGATATGTATACTGCACAGGACAGGACACGTATCAGAAGACTACTTTTATCCTTTTCGTGTTATACTTAGTATAAAATATGTAGAAGCAAACAGATTAGATTAGATTCAGTTCCACTTTCTTATCATGTTCTGTTCACTAGTGGGTATTATAATTTATTGAGCTTTGGTTTACTGTATTTGTTGTAAAAAGATGGAAAGCACAGCATGTAGTAAGCATTGTGCTCCATAATTCATAAGTAGTGTCTATATATCTACATTTTCTATGTACCTATCCTGTATGTATGGTATTTTTGTACGTGAATGCATTGCATAACAAATTATTAAACAAAATAGTACTCATATGTACCTGAAATGAAATATTAGGTACGAGATCTAGCTAATTTGTACTCGAAACCTAACCCAGAGCAGAGTCAACCCTTTTAGGCGTATGCCAAGCTTGTTATGTGTTATATTAACTATGTATGGATACAGTAAATATAAATATTACAGTACAGTTAATAGAGATTACTATGTTTTTGTACAAAGACATATTTACCTAGACAGAGTACAGAGGTGGTATACAAAATGTTAAGGGAATGACCCCATTTATTTCATTTACGTCTCTCCTAATAAAATATAGATCGAAAGAAGAATGTTTAGCATAGGTACACTCTATAAGGTATAGGTATGCATAAGGTACTTTAACAAACAGTGGCCCGATCCTGGTCGGTTATGTTTTTGCTCTTTCATGGTTTGTAGACCATTGTTTATGACTCCCCAGGTTTGTTTGTTGTCATTCTTTAAAGTATTCAGGTGCTGGGGACGGCTGCGTTTATTTTTTACTCTTTTACCGACCTTTATTATGGCCTGTTCTATACTATGATCACTGTTGTGATTCAGTTTGTATTAAAGAACCTATATTGTTGAGTTTACGATGAATATGGGTACTTTAGGTTCCAGGTTCCCATTCTATGAATGTTCAATGAAAACATTTCCTCTAAAAAATTTATGTGGGCCTGGTTTGGTATATTGCATTGTATAACACCTTAGACCCACTAATTATACTAGTTAACTTTCGAGATTCATCACATCGCATCACATCAGGGCCATTAAAATGCATTGAAAAAGAAGTTTCGGATTCTGTAGCCCTGTACAAATTGCTTGATTCTTGTTTTTACAACAATCAGTGCCTAAGCTCATTTACTATGTGGTAAAGAATAGGAATTAAAGAGGTACCTTGGCTTTCTTATATAGTTATCCAAACTAGCCGTCTTCATTCTAATCATCATACAAGATTAACATTAACAAATTGTAAACAGAGCTAATGACCGAAAGAAAACAAAGAAAAAACTGGAATTTTTTCGTATACTATCACTATCACTATGTAATCATCGGAAATTAGATGTAGGCACCAGGACTCCGTTCGTACGCATACACAGCTAGTTAGAGACTTTGCCAAAGAAACTCAATTGACTTTATTCTATGATTACTATCTAACACCTGTATATTGGTTAGCTAATCAGATTCAATAGTGTAATTTGCACCTTGGTCAATTTGGAATTTAGTTCCTTTAATTTATGCTAAAAATGCGTAGGTTTTTTTTAATGCAGTGTATCATTATTTGTTCTTTGTTCAGCAAAACTTGCAAAATATTGAACTTCTAATTGCCTTATAGCTTCTTTTAATATTTCTACTATACAACGGTCACAATCATTAATTACGCGTGCTAACAATTGCTTGGGTACTGCAGGAGAAGGAATGTGCAAACCTATTTTGATTACGAGAAAATAAATACTAAATGTTTTATTTGAGTTTCAACCGGTTTTAGAGGTATTAAATCTAATTTTGTTGAAAATGGGATTTCGATAATTGTTTTCGTGGACATTACTATTACTAGTACTATATTCTGTGGGTCTAGTGTGAATAACAGTAGAAGGTGGAAAGTGGAGTGATAGAAGGAGCCATAAATACTGCTCTGGATTCTGAACTCCAGAATTTCTAGATGTTTATCAAACATTCGAAAGTCTAACTTTCCAATAAAATATTAATAGCACTGGAGAAAGGAAGCATGCAACTTCAGCCATTGAATTGAGCTTGATTTATGCCTGTGCACTTACTGACGTGATGTTGTTGTAGCAAATACTTCCTAAACTCTAGATTCTAATAGTAGCTCGTAGAACAATGCTTTCACTTAAATAAATAGTACCTGAGAGAGAGAGAGAGAGGTCGAAATTCATGTCAATAGTATTTTAAAATGTACCGAAAGTTAAGGATAATAATCCTCTACTTCTAAATCACTATCAGCAATTCTAGAATCTATACTGCTATAATATAGCATAGGTATGCTAAGTTCTCCCTCTTTCTAATATATAATTTAAGCTCCGAGCTTGAAGCTCAGTAAATTACGATATCCTCTAGATACTAACTAACATAAGGTAAGGTACGCAGTACAGGCGCATGAACGTTATTAAATTCCAAGAATAAGCACAAGCTTCTCCTTTTCGCTAATATATGGTTCTTTGGCATGCTAAACTATTAAAGTATAACAGTAACTACAATCGTACCCGAAATTCTTGCAATTAATAGTAATAGTAGGTATTTTTACTTCTGTAAATAGGTAGAGAGGTTACCTACCTACTTTTATCTTCTATTGACAAGTAGGAAAATCTGTGCTAAATATATGCATTGCATATTATGTCATCTTTTACTGAAATAAATGCAACACGATTACTATTTACAGATACTGGAGATCTATACGAATTGTTCGAAAAATCTTGAATTTCATTGGGAATCTGGGAAACAGATAGAAAATATGTGTTTGTATTTTTAGTTCACACTGGATATGATGCACTAGGATAGGAAAGGTAGTAGAGGTATTTATTTATACATTCATATCTGTGAAGATGAAACAAGTATTTATTTAGGTATATTGCATTGTACTGTATGTGCAACATACACGCATACGTAGACTGTAGGCACAAAAAAGATAACATTGTGTAAGATGTGTCTATGAAGCCTAAGCTTGGTTTGTATTGTTGTACTATTTTTTGTGAATGTTTTACATCTAATTTTACTACAAAAGAATGTATATATAATATATATATAACATGTAGTATCATGGGAGTAATGTTAAAATACAAATAGTAAGTAAGGTAGATAAGATAGTAAAGAAGAAGAGTAACATTACTAGATAATAATAATATGTAGGTACATCAGATAGTGCACAGTTAGTTTAGTTATTTAGCATAGGTAGTATGCAATATGCACAGATAGATACAATACACGAAGAAGTGCATAAAGCCTTGCCTTGACTTGGGTTGAGTGTTCTGTTGTACGATCTCGAAGTTTTCGACTGTGCCTCTGGGCTTCCCTCCCCTATACTACGTTGGGAATGAACTCGCCTTTTCGGGTTCCTTTATGAGATTCCTCTTATAACTGAACTGACAAGTTTCCCTGGAACTTGCTCTTGCTCTGCTTCACTCAATCCGGCGCTTCTAACATCTAACGTTCCTCTATTCAAAATTATTTACACGGGGAAACAAAACAGAAAGTTTCACCGTAAACGGTAAACAGGAAAGTAAAAGAACATAGCGTGGCACAACGGAGCTAGAAATAGAATTCAGGACTTGCAAAGCAGATCCATTCTTGTTAATAATGATGATTCGAATTGAGGTAGGCTGTTGGCCGACGGTAATAGTACTAGGCACAAACTTATTCTAGAACTTGCTGTATTATGTATTTATTACGCTTCGTTCGGGCTATTTATTGATAAAACTGCATTCTCCCGAAATCCTATATCTATCGTAGCATGTAGGTAAGTACAAAAGTTATTTACTAGCTACTAACCTTTCATGTAGTAGATGTCTGTGGATCACGAAAACAAAACAGTTACCGAGAAATTGTTTTGCATCATAATACTTTGGAACCTATCTACCTTACATAGGTACATTATCTTTCTATTCCTTTATATACCGACAAATACATGTTTTCTAGTTTCCAAATTGTAACTCCATCCTACTGCGTATGTTAAAGTATAAGTTTCCATTCTGGAATCGTGGAATATAAGCATTAATGTATATAAATAGGTGGATTTATCCACATTTGCCAACAATTTATAGGAATAAGGATAGTAGTACATTTTCCCATGCACATGCAGAAAGGACATCGTTCCCCTTATACATATTATTATGCAATAAAACGCATTGTTTAAGCATCCGCCGCAAGTATACGGTCTCCTAACGTTTCCTATCTAATATGCATAAGGATATTTGCTCATAGTCCCTAACATTATACAAGTACATAATATTACACGTACATACTATAGGTACAGATAGCATAACACCACTTATACATCTAGATAGCATTGCATTACAGGGATGTGCACGGGTTCAAGAACGAACATTTTCGGATGCATGACAGGACAGGGCATTGGATGTATATTCTATATTCTATGTAAAAGCGGGGAAATAAGGGAAACTCTCACTCGCATCACATTTCTAGAATTCTAGCTGTTGGCTACTACTGTGACTGTGATGTGAGGTAAAGAGAGAAGTCAAAAGTAGAATTCGGAAAGGACTCTGAGCATTAGTAAATGTATGTGCAATGTAATATAAATACGCTTCTCCAGTAAGTACTATAAGTAAGGTATGTACACAAGAGAATGAATATTAGTTGCTTAGACTCCTTTGTGGAGTTTGTACTTGGAGACGAGAGAAATCGATATGGCATGGCCTGGCCTGGCATGGGATCGCACTAAAGTAACTATAGGAAACTTAAGGAAAGAGAAGACCAAGTTATATATTTGTATGTATTACATAGAATATATAGAGTCAAGCCAAAAGGGAAGGCAATGGCAAGGCGAAGGCAACTCAAGCCATGCCATGCCAGGCCAATTGCCTTTACACTGTTCTCTCTGTTTTCCTCCTTTCTTCGATTTTTTCTTTCTCCCCACACTTCCTCTTCCTTTTCTCTTGCTCTCTCCCATTACCATCACACAGCCTTCCCTTCCTTCATGCTTTTACTTTCATACTTACTTACATAAATACATGTACCTACATGTATGTATGTACCAATGCAATCTTGTTGTAGTTGAATTGAGGCTGTACACACTTACTCCCTTTTCTTCTACTCCTACGCAGCTACTAACTAAATACATACATAAATACGATTCACAATGGACACTTTTCTGTATCTTGATCTTGTCTCCAGAAATATCTTTCATTTACACATCGCTTTATGCTCTGCTGTCCAATTACTAATGTACAAACAAGATAAGTTGTATTTACGTCTGTATCGTCCACTGTAAATACATTTTCTCAATATAAAAACTTGATAACCAATATGAAGTACTTGTAGTTCTAATCCCAGAATTTCTAATAGCTCCTTGTGAAAATAATCGCTAAAGCCATTACCTTACCGTAATACTTACATTTAAAATCCGTTAATTATTCCAAGGAGATGTTGTTGCAGCAGATCTACAAAAACAATGAAATAAAATTAATTGTTTTTAAAATTAATTTGTAAAGGGTGTAAAAAAATGTTGGTAAAAGCAGAAAATTCACTAATTTACTGTGTATTCCTTACATCAATTAACATACATATTTTGCCATTCACTGTCCAAGAGCACAGTTAGATAGTTTTCGCTTAAATATGCTTACTCTGCCTTTAGACCGATTTAAAATGTCTTAAAAGTACATACAGTAAAAAAAATTTAATCGCAAGCCTTCACATTTTATGTATAATAATGTTGGTGCCCTTAGATTAGATTCAATTTTCACTCAAGTATACTATACTTTCATCCACTATACTATAATAATAATAATAGGACTTGTGTGTTTTTTACGAGGGTACATTACAATTACATTTCCATTCTACCTAGTCTAGTCTTCTGGTTACAAGTATTTTGCACGGAGTTTATGATGTTGTGGTGTGGTATGGTGATAGTATTGCAGATTCCGAATCTGCGTTTACTTAACATTACTGAGTTCTGAGGTTTTCGCCCTGACCATTAGTCTCGTCCTGTCTAGTAGTTTCCCTCCCACTTTATTTCAGCTTTTACTTTAGAGGCTCCTTTCCCTGACAGTCTTAACTACAAAGTAAGAATAGTGATCTCCAGAATGGGAACATTATGTGTGATTACAAACCGCTGCTGCTCTTTGCTACTCCAGTTCAGTCCAGTCCAGATACTGTATGTACGTACTATATATTACTAGGAATCAAGGATTCCTTTTTGCTTAGTCTTTCTTATATAATGTCTAGTTGAGTCAGTTCGTGGAAGGCCAGGTCAGCAAAGTACATGACAGATATATTGAATTTCCTCTTGGGGTTCAATTCAGTTCAGTTCAGCTTACGATGTAGAAAACGGAATGAGCTCTCTTGTACTACGGTTTCGTTGACAATGGCACTGGCAATGAAAGATTCCATTCTATCTTCTATGTATGTACCAAGAATCTTCTCATTATTATCTCTATTCATATATAATTATTATAGCAGTCAGCATTATGTATCTATAGTGCATATTGCTGCGTAGGTAAAAAAGATCCCGAGCTATAATTTGGGTTTCTTAGGTTATACAACCGTACCGGGGAGAAATACTAATAATATTATGCACCTAAGCTTCTGAGCAGATCTCGAGGATGTATTTTTAGATTTACAAATTATTTACTGCTTGTTACACTGTAGAAAAGAGAGAAATGTTATGCCTGGCAACGCTACGATAAGAATTGCCACACTAAATAGATTAGAAACTAAACTACAATTCTTTCCTTCCCTTCACTCCGTCCAACTTCTGTCTGACATCCCTTTGGCTCCTGTACAAATTAGAAAAGGAAAGCCGAAAACTATTAAATTGATAAGTGCGAAGGGAAATCAACAACGGGATAAGATGGAGATACATCGAGTAGATGCTGAGGATGTGGAAGGTAGTTAATTCTTTGCGGTTGTGGTATACTATCCGTCTACTTAATTAACTTTAAGGGTTAAGTTTCTAATTATACGTCTTCGCTAAGACTATAATATTTAAGATACACATAATATATGGATGTTAGGATACGTACTATTAAGGTTGAAGAAGAAAATAATTGCTCTACTGTAGTATACTTCAGACATCAGAATAGAAGATCTTGTAATGAAAAAGCTCTTCTTCTTTACGTATTGCTATGGGTAAATGGTAAAAGGGTAAAGGTAAGCATGAAATGGTAGCGTTACTAATTATGTTTATGGATGAAGTAATGTAAATACATATTTACTTTAATAAGCTAAGGTATAATGATCCAGAAAGAATAATAAATGCAATATTCCAAGAGAATCACTATTAAACTTGGGTGTTTAGTTTTAGTCTAGTCATTCCAATTTAATCACATGTAAAAAACTCAACAAAGACAATTATCTAAAATACTGTTTATTTCTCTTTTATGCTCACGTCAATCAGGAGTCAAATGTAAGTCTTTTTTCTCTCTATTCTCTTTTCACTTCTTAGAGTTCCTTTTGTCCGCTTTTGCATTGTACTCTATCTATATCTGCTTATGCATCTTCGTCTTGTCTAATGCTTTGTATTGTATAATAATATTGGTGCATTACATTGCAGACCAATAAATATACTGTTCTAGATTCCAGACCATCTTGCAACTGTCTAAATGCACTTTGTAGATTGTAGAGTAGTACTATTGTATATTTTAAATGTAACATGCATACATACTTACACACTATTATTGGTTTAAGAGTATCTTAGGTATTGTCAGTGAATTTCTATTTTGTAGGTTAAGTTTTTTACCTGCTGTCACTAGTGACGTATATTTAGAACTCTGACAACAACAGCCTTGAAGATTAAGCTTCGAAAAGTAATTTTTAAATATCAATTTTGTTTGACATGTAATTCTAGAACATTTTCTTGATGTGATGTGGCTCTACAAACAAAGACTGTTATGTTTTGTCAACAACTTTTACTATTGCGTCATGCAAAGTCGCACACTTAAGTAAAGAAAAATGCTTGTTTATAGCTAGTGAAATGTCCAAAGCTTTAATGGAAGGTTATATATACTTTTTCTTATAATGGCACTGGCGCAACATGATTTTAACTCTTATGAGAAAAATGTTACGTTAGGCTACATTGTAATTTGTATTTTATAACTTTGTCTTCGTAAGAAATAAGCAAATACAATACATAAGTCAAACAAACAAATTATATAACGTTATTGCGCCAGTTATTATGTAAGGCTTGGCTTGAGGTGACTCTGACTTGACATAATGGTGGCTACATTAGCTGCAGATCATTTCCAAAATATCAACTTATTACAAAACTAGTCTCTCTTAATAGGTATCCATTCTATACTGTGGCTTTTCCTATATTTATTTACATGCGGTGTATCCAACCGAATAAGTATTGGTATGCTTCCTTGTTAAGTGCGTAATATATTATATCTTTTGCTTACGTGATGCTCCGACTTTCTGTTTGTTATGTTCTGTTCTGTGGTTTGGTTTTCCTGACCTGGACTGGAATGTCTTGTATTCTTACTCGTAAACTGAGTAATGGTTTGATGTGATGTGACTGGGAATGCTATGATCTCGAAAGTTACCTATCTTCTACCTAACCAACTAGTTACATCACATTACATCACAAAAGTCAT
>JAQFYC010007110.1:0-11026 GCA_034694165.1 Tomocerus mixtus
TTACTTACAATATTATAATACTCTCTCTTCCTTTCCTTTGGTTTGGCTTTCCTTTTCTGAATGTCCGGGCCTGTTTTGGTATGGTCTGGACCCGGCTACCCAAACTGAGTAATGGATAATGTTTCCATCCATCTCTATATACTTTAAGTATAGTACTATATTTTATCTATAAGTAAAGTAATGCATATCATGTGGAAATAGAAAACGTTCATTTCGCTAATGCTTCACTGCTCTACATCTTAAGAGATTCCATTCATGTTGAAAATGGGCTTTATTCTCAACAAGGACAAGAACTGATGACCCTTCTTTCAACAACAGATAGCACAATATGTTGACAAATAATTGTCTTACTAATCTCGCACTATAAAATATGCAAGTAATCAATGAGTTATGCTTATCACTCTGTTTAATTTCACTATAACGTATAAACTCTCTCTTGTTTAATTATGAAAGTATGCACAAGTCACGTAGGTGTCTATAAGTATATTCTAAGTATATGTGACTATAGCTAAATACCTACTATTACATAGAAAAATGTTTCAAGTTGAAAATGATGGCATTAGAAAATCGTGATGTGATGCAATCATCAATTCCTTAATGCAGTTTCATTATATATAGTAATCCTGTAAGCATTACTTCTACCACAGGATTTTATAACTTGACCTGCTTTCACTTTACAAAGGAAAAGGGCAACCAAGCGGTAGTGAAAAGGGAAAATTAAGTTTCTCTTCAGAGAAGATATGCCTTGACTAGCCTTGGTTTACTTTACTTTAGTTGAGCAAGCTATGTAGTAGTTTCTTGGTTTTGCCTGCTTGGTTGTTCGGTGTAAATAAACCCTTTGAGTTTTAGTGCACACAACTCCAACCTAAAAACAACCGTGAAAAGAAAACAGCAAAGAAGAGAGCACAATAGTGTTGTTAGTTAGAATGTATTATTATATAGTAGTGAAGGCGTTACTTGATTTCATTTATAATCGTGGCTGTAAAGCACAAAGTACAATCTCATCTTGCTCTCAGCGCAATCTGGGAGAAAAATAAAATTGATAGGGTAATATACTTATAATGCTTAATGCAAATATACAGAGTGGAAGTTCATGTAAGCGCTATGTACAGTGAGCAAAGAAAAAGTGCAACCTTTCTCCAGTTCCTTTGGTATGGTAGGGGAAAGGAAGAGTATCTAAATATTATTACTTATATTATACAGTAACTTTCTCTTTATAGCACCACTACTACATATATAGTGGTGGTATGAGCTGAACATACTATTATTTACATGAAGGATAAGATGAAGATTTCTATTTCTGCACAGATAGCCACGAAGATAGGGAAAGTCGTGTAGAATAGCAATTTATTTTATGAATATTTCTGTTTTCAAGAAGGCTATGAATTGTATATACTGTACCTATGTACATTCCTATCTTACTTGAACATACTTACTAAATAAAAGAAGGTATAGGAAATGTACCTAACAATGATACGCATCTGCAAATGCATAGATGTAAAAGGATATCATAATTTCTGATATAAATACTACAGATAGGTAGATACGGTAATAGTACCTACTACCTTAGAGAAAAGCTGGGCTACTAGAACAAACAAAACAGAGTGAAATGTTACAGTTAACTATATAAATATATTTAGAGAATGAAGACACGGATATGCAGACAGTAGTATTGTAGTAGTGTTCTAGGCTAGTCAGCCAAGCCAAGCCAGCAGAGAAGGATAAGAGAGTGGGGATTGTGGTTGCAAATTCTACATTCAAATGTAGCAGACCTTTATTTTGTGTGTCGGCTCGCCTTGGAAGTTCTCTGTTGAATTTTATGTGGTCGGTAGGACTGATGAGCCCTTGAGTCGCACCAATTCAACTCATCTATTCTTATAATTCCTTCCTTTTGTAATCTGCTACCTATAGTACATAGTAAATGGATGGAGGATTTGGGTTGAGATATATATATTATACAGCGTGGTGTAGATACAATGAACATGTAGATTTGACTGCTCTGTTCTATGGTTTGGTATGTATGTAAGTACTTACTAAGGGAAAGTTGAAGGTACCTATGGTATTATTAGTACTTGTATTATTCGCGTTCCTTTTGGTTTACTCGTTTGCTTTGCTTTAGTCGGATCTCATCTCATCATCCCGCATTCATTGTAACGCTTCCTTTTCATGGCATTCAGACATACCCAACCCAACCAAGTAGCACAAGTGGAGTAGCATTTCTATTGCTTCTATCCATTTCTCAATGTATCACCGCAAATAAATATTCTGCAATACACATATCGTCAGCTGTACAGCATGATACACAAATTGCGTTTCGATTTAGAATTGGAGAGGACCTAAATATCTTTTGGTTATTTAGGAAAAAGGCTAAGACAGAAATTGTAAGCAAATGATAAGAACATAGACCAACCAAATTTTTTAGTCATTTCATAGCAAATATGTGCCAGTCCTTTCCCATTTTGTAGTATAAAGATGCGTGTTTTGCTTCTTTCACATTATGTTTAAAAACGCGTGTTGGTATTTTGTATAGTATATGTATTTATGTAGGTGACGATATACAGGCAAGAACAAGTACTATAGTTGGGTTATTAATTAATATTATAAATGCATCGAACTGTCAACGTCATAAAGTATCATCGGATGTGGCAACTTGTCTGCTCAAAACATTCGAATGTTTTAATTGCTTCTAATTGATATTGAAAATCTATGTTTTCCAGACTCCATTGTTGTTTTCAACATAGTGGGCCTGTCATTCTAAATCTGCCCTAAATTAACTCAGACATGTATGCAGATTGTATTTGATTATCCAAAAGTGCTTAACATAATTCTAAATGCTTCTGACTCCAAAACTGTTTCAAATATATAGTAACTACGTACTAAATGGATTAAGGATTGGACCAACGATAAGTAGCATTTAGCATGACATATGTACCATATCTTGCGATAAGCAGATACAATGACAAAACGGAAAATTCTTTAGCTAAGATTGTGATACCACTATAACCTAGATATAGTTTGTGCCACTGACATATACATGACATTACGCGTAGGTGAAAGTAACAGTTCCACTTAACCAAACTGGTTAAGAGTAGTATTTCTGTTGGTTTATATAGAGCTTAATGTTGTTCTTTGTGCTGCAGCTACTATAAGTAAGTATGGATGTTTTCTCAGATGCGGAAAGTAAAGACTAATCCACTTCCAAGAAAGTAATCCAATTTGGAAGAGAAATGACAGAAAAATATTGATGCTTTGTAGGCATTGTAGTGTAGCTTTTCGTGAATGGTGCATGGGGATCAAGAGAAGCACGCTAGTAAATCATAATGATAGTCATTCAACACATTAGAAAGTGTTCCGCTGATTTTCCCTTTTTATTTGTATCTATATTTCTTTGAAGGAGCGGCAAGGGAAGGGAAGACCTTGACTTGTATTTTTCGAGGTGATTGGATCGGAAAGGGTGTGATTGGGATTGAATTGCAGTAACTAATTCAATGTGTCAGAATTGTCTATATCTTTCTAAGCATGTGTATTCTCCATTTATCTATACATTTCAAACAAGATTGTGCCTTTAGGCTTTCAGATACTCCGTCGCAACTCAACAATCTTCCATTTCTATTCTCGTCGATTACTAAAGTACTATTCTGACTTTCCTCAACTGCACACTAATCAGACGGAAACTAATAAATGTCATTTATATGTTTTCTCCTTTTACTGTCTACTTTAGTTGCCTAAATACGTAATAAGTTACTTGTATACTACCTAACACATAAAATACTAAATTACTTTGACCAAGTACTTGGTTGATACTTGTATACTGTCAACTGTACTTACATAGTTTTAAGTAAAATAAAATGCATACCAAATATCAGGTATAAGCAATTATAAGTACATAGCTTCATTCTGTACAGGTAGCTGGGTAAAAAATTTCTTTTGATTTTACTTTTATGAATATACTAGTATATTCCATGTAATAAACTCGAAACAGTAGCAAGAGTTTGCATATATAGCAGATGCATATGATTATGTAACCACTATGATATCCATATCTAAAATTACATTATGATTTTTCCCCTTCGTCAGATAAATAAACAGTATTTGGCTCCCCTTTCATAAATAAATAAGTATATACTGTAACGGAGTATCAAATCCTTTAGTAGTATGTTGCATAGTATTTAGTTTTTTGCACCCAAGTTCTGTACGCCCCGTTTATAATCATGTGAAAGCGCAAAGTGTTGATCTTTTGGCCTCGAGACTTCAGAGGCATTTGACATGACTTATGATTTGATTGCTCTTATATGACTGAGACCGACTTTCTGGGTTCGAGTTACACTCTAACTTCCATAAACGTTAGTAAGTATTTATACCACTACCACTAGTGTATTATTATTATGTATATTATACTTATTATGTATACTGTAGTATGTAAGAACTTCTTTGTCTGAGTCTGTATAATAATATGTCTGAGCTGTGAACTAATTGTTAGTATAGTATGTATTATTTGTATCTATCTCCATTCCATCCTTATGTATGTATCTATCATCTTATCTTTCTATGCATTCGTGCTGAGTGGAAACGACGACTGTCATTTCTCATTAGACAAGTTCCAAGGGGCAGAACAAATCTCTATCTGGTGTAATTTATAGGGAGACGATACAGAAGAGAACTGGAGAATTTCTTTCTCTGACTCCATCCATGTCTCTGTCTCTGCCCTATTCTGAATTGGGTTGAACTGAGCTGAACTAAACTAAACTTAACTGAACAAAGAACAAAAGCCATGAGAGTAAAAGTAAAAGGCAAAAGATGAGTCGAGTGTACTGGCACTAATTGCTCACGCTCACGAACTCGCTTAAATGACGCTCTTACAGATTATAATGCTAGAGCAATACAGTAGAAGCATAGGAAACCCTGCTAGAATTAAACCTCCAATATTACATACAATTTTACGCTTATACATATATGTATAGAAAAAAACTAACTACTGGCACAGAATAGTATTTACAATAAGGCTAGACATAATATAATATTATTTCAGATTTCTTTAGCGTAGTACAGTACTACAGTACAGTACAGTATGCCAAACTAAAGCTACAGTCAGCTACAGCCATACATACTACACCATTCCCTGACAAAGAAACTTTAGTTCCCTTTTTATCGAGAGTTTATGCGATACACATCACAATTTAGTTCTATTCTATCCACTTTGTTTCTGAACAGAAATACATACATACGGAGCACTATGTAGTATTTTTAGAGCTCCCTTCCATTTACTTATATTGTAACTTATTACATAGAGAAAACTATTACCATATTTGTCATATCCTTTTGCTCTAGATAGTTTCACGTTCACTTTCTCTGTACATAGTACACACTGTAGTGTTTCAAAGTTATCTTTTGCGACAGGATCCTATAACTTATATAGTATACCCCGGTATGGAAAAATTTGCTGCGATTAAATTACATACCACTACAGCAAGGCAGACTGCCTACGCGGAAATGCTATACTGTAATTACTATCACGTGGCAAACTCTACACTTTCTCCTTTGGCAATACTAATACTACATTTCAATAATGGCACTACGACAGAAACGTGGTGGTTAAGCACACGTTGTACCTGCAACTTAGAAACACATAAGTGCGTGAGCCAAACTCTGGGCCAACATATTTAAAAATTCTAACCAAGTATCCTAATCCTCCACCTTCTACCTTTGAAGAACAAAATGCCGTATGTTCCCTAAATGTGATCGGGGCATATTATAATGAAGAGTCAATTGAAATACGAATATACAAACATTATTACTGTTTATCTATTTCATTTCACCTACTCTCCATATTCATACTAAAATTAATAATCATTATTTTTTTCCAAACATCGGTTTTGTCGAGAACTTTTGTATACAAGAAATGTATTATTTTTACTTTTACGGCATTTTTTCTTGTTTTAATGCATCTCGGAGTTGGAAGCGACTCGGTAGTAATAATAATGTACATGCTTATGATATTAGTATGTGAAGAAAGATAAAAAGGGACCCACTGCTATGTACGCTTACGCACGTTCTACTCTTGAGTATGTATTTTAAGTGCACTGTTATGTACAATAAAATCTTGTGTTATTCTCGAGTGAACAGACGGACTGACTAAGAGAGATGTACATTTCCTAGTAGTTCCTAGTAAGTACTACAAAGGTATCTTGGTATTACTTACGGCATAACAATTCCATTGAAATGTTCATCTGACTGAATGAAAGAGAACCTTAAAATGATTTGACTTGGGAAATGTTATAAATACTTACTGTAACTGTACTGGTTGGTAAGTACCTCCAGCAATGGGAGAAGTTAAGTATACGAAGAGGAATTAGGTATATTTCACAGAGTGAATGTTAGCACCTTAGAATTGCCACTACTAAACTATCTCCAGCTTCATAAATACAACATAGCTTTGCACATAACACATCGTATTCTATTTAAGTCACATGCTGGATCTGTACTTTTACTTTCCTACGTGTAGGGACCTAAAGTACCATTGGCATTGTACATCTATTCAATATCAGTGGCAATAAAAAGAGCTTTAAGTCAAGACAAGAGATGGATTCGAATTGAAGTAGCGAACACACAGACACACACATAGCCAGACTGAAATAGACTAAAGTAAGCTATCTGTATCAGTATTTTCTCGTTTAAAGCTTCCAAAAAGGAAAATAAAGTACTACTAGATACCCATACAGCATTTCTGGATACAGGAAATGTTCAGTTGTGCGTTCTACTGGTAATAAATAGGTAGTAACCGTGAAACATTGCTCGCATTAAATCCACGTACCTTAAACAGTGCAATAATGTTGAATACAGCCATCTTATCGAGATGTAGATACTAATAGTAACTCTTTAACCTTACCTAAGTAGATGCTAAGCTATTGCCTATGGTTATTTTAAGATTCAAATACCAAAAGGAGTGCATAATAATAATAATACAACTACAACAAAGAATTGTATTGTACCTATATAGGTAGAGTGTAGGTGGGTTGAGGGTTATATCTGTATGTATAAAGAGAATGAAAGAAAGGTAATATTTTGTAGAGAAGGAAAGATACGTGAAGGAATGTTTTCTTTTGTAGTAGATCTAATGCAATAATTTTAAGACAAGAAGAGGATAAGGCTTATATACTTATATAATGTGCAATAGGAAATAGGAAGTACCTATGGATGTTACTTATGTTTGTGTTAGAGATGTAGTAGAGGAGAGAGAGAGCAGAAGGGAGCCCAATTATGCAGATATTGTGTGCGTTTAGTGGAAACAAACGCTAGGCATAAATCAAATGTACACATAAGGCTCGCCTGCTAAACACATTTGGGCATCTAACATTTGGTTCTTTGCCTCTTTGTGAATTTCTCTTCCTGCTAAGAAGCCGTAAGTAATAAAAAGAGCACATTTAATTTTTGTGCTTGAGCCGCCCCGCAAAAAGCGGCCCATTAACTCCAAACCCCTTCTTGGCTCTATCCTCAGTCTTCTCTCTCTTCCTAAGATGTGTGACTGTGAATTGAGTTGAATTGAGTTGAGGAAAACGGAATAATAGTTCTCAACATTTCAAGAAGGAGAAGGAAAACAGAACAAAGAGAATCATAACACAAACATAAATAGCCGAAACTTAGCAGTACGATCCAGATCCAGAAGCAGTCCAGCTCCAGACAAGTGCAAATATTCATTGCGAAATAAGTATGTAGGTACTTACTGTGTGCAATATTATTGCACTGCAAATTATTCTTACGTAACGTAATGGAATGGAATGCTGTATCTGTAGTCTACTTATGATGTGATTTCCAAATGAGGAAGATGTAAATCTAAGTTCTCTTAATTTAACTACGCCACACCATAGTACCATAACGTAGCAGACAAGGACCAGACCGAGACCACTGTAGTAATGTTGGAGCGAAGTTAGTCCCATTATGCAAATAATATGCATAATGGGCACAAAATTGTCAACAAACTACAATTTCTCCGAAAATAAGCTGTGCATTAAAGTGAAAGCGAATGAATTCTTAAAAATACTTAGTTCAATGTTCTACTAATTGTAATTAATGGCGACAAAAAGTTCTCACTTAAAAATAGTAAAGTCCGCCCGTATCCTGAGTCCTTAGGAACACATAACACATACACAACGAACCACACTATACCCTATTATAGAACATACGGAGAAACTAAGGAATATTATGTAGTTGCTTTGCTACCGTAGTTTTTGCAATATATGGTGGGATTAAGGAACTTCTGCTTTCTACAGTTCTACATAATTTTCTTACATAAAACGCAATTCCATTTCCTTATGTATGTGCATACCACTACCACCCAGGAGATGATTCCGCCGACTTACTAAAACATAGCCAACTGTCTTTTGTCACGCACGGAATCCTATTAGAAGGAAACCGAAGCCTATATACATACATGGAAGCAAGAAAAAGGGTAGATTCTCATCTCTGAACATTTTCCATTTCTGCGTAGTATATAGTATTGTAGTAGTAATAGCGCTATATATAACGCTTGGAGGAATAGGCAGGCTTAGTGGGTAAATTCGAGTATGTAGAGTACAGTGTACATCGTGGTTTGGTTTGGTTTGCTCTTGGTCTTGGTATGATCTCTGAATCTGATTTCTTTTCTTGTTCATGGTTGTTGGATAAAGCCCTTCATTATTCTTTGCTCTCCTCGTGCCACCCTCGTACAATGGGACAATCAACATCTGTTAATGAATTCACAAGACGGCTACCATCCCATAATCTTTTTTAAAAGATAAATTTAGAGTTTTAGTCATCAGCATACATTCTATAAATTTCATTCTTCTTTCTCAAGAGTTGCGTCGCGCCTGTAATAAATACTTTCTTCCCTCTCCAGCTCTACGTAAATAGTGCAATTAACTCTGGCTCTTAAACTTTTAAGGATCATAATGCGACTTTTTTCTTAAACAAAGTTCAACTTGAACTGCCTGGAGAGGTAATTAGCAGCAGCCATAGGGCGTACTTCATCCAGCCGTTCATAACTATTTTAAATGACTTAGTTTCCCATGCGATGCCAAAATTCGATACTGCAATCTTGGGCTGATTGTTGCAGTCAGCAGGACATGGACACGCCACGACCTAAAACAGTACAATTTAGCCAAGAAAGGGATGGAACATAAGTAGTAGTAAGTATCCAATAGGTATTTGTATTTTGAGGGCAGCATAACGTCACGTCGCGACAAGACTGCAAGCAAGCTGCAGTCTTACTTACTCTGTCAACTCTGGTTTACTTTATTTTACTTTACTAAGTATACATATACTACAGCCATAGTATATGTAGAAGATTCTAAAGTAGCTACACTGCATATATGTGGTATAGGGGCACTTACTTTCTAACTATAAAATACTTGTAATATTATGTAGTATAGTAGCAACATTTTCTTACATTCGCTAATGTTGGTTATAGATGGATACATATATTTATCCTGCTAGATTTGCCTTTACAGAAATGTTATGCAGTATAGAAGAACAGTTGACGCTTTTGACTTTGCCAAGAATTCTGTTGTAATGTAACTGAACAGAAGAAACACGGCATGGCATGAGGCACGACTCATCTGCGGAGACAGACTTTCCATTCATCAGTATTCAATGAAGAAAGTTGTGAGATTCCAGATGGAGTTAATATGATTTGGAGGAGGCTACTATAAGTACACGGAAGCTTTCTTTCTCTATCTCTGGAACGCTATTCCTTTTTAGCTTTTGCTACTACTACTACTACTGCAGTGAATCTACCTTTCACTACTTTCAAACTTAGCATACCTATCAGTAAGACCATGCACGTGTGTGCAGCTACTTTTCTCGATGAAGCCTCAGCGTGCCGTATTTTCTCAAATACTACCCTGTTAGATATTACTGTATGTAGCCAGAAATATTATTAGTATGTAGTACGAGTAAGTTTTAGCAGTCTGAATCTAATGACACATTCTAAAACATATTCTAGGGCTTTAGCTACATTGTTACCTAATTCCCCGAAGAGTTTTAAAAAAAGATTGACTTATTATTATGTGGCGGAGCAATTTACTAAAAGTGGCGGAGGAAATAAATTAGCAGATTTACTGACTTAGCGGAGCAGTATATTTAAATTTACTAAAAGTGGCGGAGGAAATATAATACTTTACCATTTTTAATTTCGAAAGATATTGTTCTTAACAGAGGGAAAACAACGGACTCTTACTACTAACTGTACTACTATGCTATGAACAAAAGATATAAAATACCTATGACGTATTAAACTACCACTACAAAGACAAACATTATATTTATAAATTTATTTGACTGATGCTTTTTTAATAATGAATAATATGTACGATTGACAATTGCTAACTTATTTCATTTCCTCTGCCACTTTTAGTAAATTTAAATATGCTGCTCCGCTAAGTCAGTAAATCTGCTAATTTATTTCCTCCGCCACTTTTAGTAAAAAGCTCCGCCACATAATTACAAGCCAAAAAGATTACATGATATGCAATTAGGAAGGTTAAATTGTGATCTGTGATCTCGTGGACTGCTTAAAATATTTGCAATATTATTGTGAACAAGCGTATTTACTGTTGAAAATATTCAGTGATATAAGTATTGAATGAAATATTTACACGATGATGATACTCCAATTGTTTAGTCAAAAGCTTTAATCGAGTTTAAGTGTTTTTGTATTGTAATACGTGAGTAATGCCAGAAATGAGCAAAATTTCACATATTTATGTTCAAGAATGTAACAATCAGTGTATACCTATATCTACATAATACACTTTGGTATATATATTTGTAATATTTGATCTAAATTATTTTATGGCGACTCAGAATTGCATTTGGAATATTCATAGCTATTTCTTCGGACCATAATAAGAGAAATACTTTTTGATTTCGTCGTGTGTACCATTTTTGTCTCGTGTCTCACGAAATGCTACATAAGTTCAACCTTTACGTAATTTGGAGCACCATATTGTAAGATGACTAACAATATTAGGAAAAGGTAAGTAAAGGTATTTAC
>JAQFYC010007111.1:0-11025 GCA_034694165.1 Tomocerus mixtus
TATGTGACCCATTTTTGTCTAACTTGTACTGGTGACCCGTTCTCCTATCCGTGCTACCCATCGAGTCCCCCTTAATGCAGTTAGGGAATTGAAAGAGTTGACAAGGAATGACAGAGACAGACAGGCGGACAATTTCTTTTGAGTCCTTGTTTCTGTTTGTATTTGTTTGTGCTGTCAAGATGTCAAGGGAATTGAAATCAAAGTCCCCTCGAATGTTTTATTTTTATTGGCTATTTGAGATCAGGCTCAACTGCACAGGATTTCATTCTGATCTGATTAAATCACCCAAGAAGATAACAGCTGAACTATTATTATGTAAATAAAAAATCGCCTTATCACTAATGCCTATCGATTTCTTACTAATAGAATAGTACATCTTAACTATTACTACAAATAAGTAAATACAGATAGAAAGGGAAATGAGTAGGTAAATAATGTCTGCCTTATAGTATACAACTTAACTTACCTTTCTAAGGAGACACACATTATGCCTTAGACTTAGCCTATGATGTCATTCACTTACTTATTTAATGGAGAGAGAGTGGAGTGGAGGGACAAAACTATTTTTTATTAGGAGTATTAAGAGATAAAATGTTATGTAGTCCGTATTTTGTTTACCCATTGCTTTTTTATCCTTCAGTCAGTTAAGACGCATCTGCATTTCCTTACGCGAGCGGAGCCTCTTTTTTAAAGTCGTCAAACTTCTTTCACGATTATGTCCCGTCGTACTCAACTCAACTTACATAAATATCCTTTTCTATTTAAGTCTTCAAAGAAAATTATTGTCATGTAGTAAATTCCTTTTGTAAAGAAAATGCCTACAAGAGTAAGTACAGGGTACTACATAAATATTTGGATTGCATACTATAATTACACTGCCGGCAATACGCTTACAATTGTTCAGTTGTGAAATTGAGACATACGGAGATATTTTACAGCATAAGTCAAAAATACTATGAATGTTCACATTCTATGGCGAAGCTGATTATTTTTTGATATGCTGGCGGACTCCGATGTTCAAACAGTAATTATTTTCATTTTAGCATCTAGTCTATAGAATATCAACTTTTGAGTGCACATTTACTGCATTCACTAAACTATTTCTAATAGAATGAGGAAATTGAATCTGCCATCAAGAATTTCATCAGTAAAATGAAAATTACTTTTAATTTATTGTACTTTCTAATGAGCTTGTAATTGCACGACGGCAGTTCGTCAATGATTTACTTTATAATTGGACAGCACAATTACCAAATCATAGAATGGGCTAACTATGTAATAACAATGTAATACTACATTCTATTTAGTGGCATGGCATATAATAGGACATTAATAATGTTGCATTTCATAGAAGAGTTATTAATTTATATTGATAGGGTAGTATGCATTTGTGCATTTCCCGTATGCATTCTAGTTATCCACAAAAGTATATACTGTACCACACAAGTGCTAATTACGTCAAACATTAGTATAACTTGCATGAGTAGCTGACATTTCCACTTTTATTTCTTAATTACCGCAAACAAAACTAAGAGCTGAATGCTTATGTAGAATTCTACTAAAGAATACTGTGTAACGGAAGAGATATCTTTTGTGCCACATGCTGTGCACACAACACACACATAGGTAAAGTAGAACCTGAATAACAATATTATGTTGTACATTATTTGTTTGCACAATAGCATTGTGAACTTACTATGCAACTGTGTAATTAAGTCAGGATAAAAAAGTGAGTTATAGGAAATAGTAAAAATGTAAAGAAATTACACCAAGGCAAAGCAAGCACAAACTAAATATAAGAATACTTAACGTCATGTTTATCCTGTATCTCGTGTGAAAAATACACATACGCAATAATATTGAATTATGTCGGTAAATTAATTGTAACTAGGTCTTAAAAAGTATTATTCCAAGAACGTAACTTATAAGAAGAATACTTGAACGAATTACAGATTTATTACATTCAAGTATACATAATGCAGTTTTTACCATTTCTAATTTATTTATATACTATAATATGTATCACAACAAAACACAATGGCTAATGTTGCAGCGTAGCTATACATAGATTTGCAATTTGTAAATTGCAAATGTTTAATTGCACCTGATATGCCTACTCAATCGTAAGTAAAAATATAATTTACTTATGCGATTGTGTTTCACATCATTTGCAAATTGCAACCATAAGCGGCCACTAACATTAACAATAAGGATTGAACAACAAATAAATGTATTACATCGTATTGTTTTTGGAGGACTAAATTATTGACCAGCTAGGCTGCGTGTTCCCCACAGCAAGACCAAATGAACCATTAAATAATATAACACTGAACAATGGAAACATCAAAATGAGAACTACAAAGTGTTTTCTAGAATATCCTTAGCTATATAATTTAACATTATTTTCGCAAAATAGTCCATTACTGTACAAGCTATATTTATTACTTCGTAATTGTATATTTAGATGTATCTGCCAAAGTATTGTACTGAGAACAGTGCATAGTCATTACCACATCGCGTAACAGTAGCCAAATCTTCCAAATCAAACAAGAATGATGATTGTGGAGGTGGAGGCTGCTTTGTATATAGAGCATTATACTTTCATGCAGTGCAGTGGTTGTCTATAATAATTGTCTTACAATTGAATTACCATGTTCCTCAATTCTTACATGCAACACATTAAATATCTGTGCATACAATCATGTTAATGGTAAACATTATCACAAACTAGTAAATCGTAGTTTTACGCATTTAGTAAATTAAACGCACGCTATTCTCTGTTTCTGTGCGGTAGCAAGAAAATAGAATAATAAGCGGATACAGAGAGACTAGGAGCAAATGCGTTGTGAATTTGGAAACTCCTGGGAATGGGTCAGTCAGTCAGTTTGAATAATTCATGTCTATTGCTTAGCTGCGGCTTAAGAGTTGCATTCCTACATGCACTTCTGATGCATATCCGTGCAATAGTATTATTCATACTGTATAACCAGTTACCTTCTAATGATTTCGTTAACAAAACGGACCAGTCTTCGTTTTCCTAAATGCGGCTCGGCCGCATTCAAAATTCGTATCTATTTAAATTATCAAACGAAAGTTTTCCTTTATTATTTTGTCGGTAAACAAGGATTATTTGTAGAAAAATAGCCGAGTACAGCGACTATATACGTTGAACATTAATACATACTCAATTAAATGTTAAATTAGCCTTTGTTTTGCCAGATTTCGTCCATTTAACTTCATGGCAATACAAGTTAAGTGGTTGTATCGTTACATGTGTATCATACCGTACTTACAATATTTTTCAATATGAAATTGCAAGCAGTAAAATATAATTATGCTATCTCAATCTCTATAGTCACTCAAGGCATGATGACATTTAATATCGTAGATGATATCAAATAAATATACCTACTTTTGTGCATTACTTACATATTTTTGCCACGAGGTAACCATAATGCTACATGATGATGCTTCATCCAACTTTCCTATGGTATGGGCGTAAGGTATCTGGATTCTCATCTGTAAATTGTGATTTGATCATGTCGTGACAAGATGTTCCTCATTAAATTAGTTGCCTCTGTTTTCTGAGACAACATTCGTTCTCCTAACTGCTAATTCCTACAATTTCTCTATTCAATGCGCTACATATTCTTTGCTCGGCTACATGTATTTAATGCAACTCATGATTAGTAGTTAGAAGCTACCTGCAGACAGAGTACAAAGTAAGTGTTATTATGGTGTGAAAATAAAAGAAATTATTTCCAAGCAAAGTAAGCAGTAAGTAAACTATCTTCTTGTGTGCAGGTAAATACACATTATAGCATTAAGTAGGGAAGTTAAGGCAAGAAAGTAATGGATATAATATGTATCTGTAGGTAAATGGTAAAGGTAGAAATGCATGCACATACTAACCTGATTGCTTGCATTAAGACGAAGAATAGTTGTTGTGTGTGTGTGTGTCTTAAGCTGGTTTTTCCTCAGAGTGTACTATACATAGTAAATCGCATATAGATAATATTTAATATCCCTTATAGTATGTAGGTAAAGTTTTATATTAGCTCACACACATAAGTAATGCAATATAGGTGTCTAGGAGTTAGGGACTTCTATCGTAACTTGCAGGTGTGTAGTGTGCTAAGCAGAAGATTAAATTAATTCCAATGCAATGATATGTAACTTGTAACTACGTATGATCATGTTGTGATGTCGCTCTGATGTTTCAACTGCGCATTCTTTATCGTCTAAGTAGAAATTAACAATTCCGTGGCTAGTGCAAGTGTAATGCTTTGCGTTAGCTATAGTATATAATTATGGGGAAAATATGGATAACACACAGGAGATTATATACTTACAATGATAAGATCAAGTGAAAATGATGATGAGTAAAAGCTGACAAGGGCGGTCAAAGGCGATTGACATAGTTTTTTTGGTTTCCTCTATATAAACTTACCACATCCATTATTATGTATTACAGCAAATTACTTGCTAACAAATGCTGTATCTTATCATTATTCTTGTAGGTATATGTGCCTACAAGTTTGCAATGATTGTGACTTAAATTAGGACTTTCCTTGATTTTGCAAAATCTCACTGAATGAAGTTTAGATAAATACAGTGGTATAATTAGTTTGTTTCGCAAATAAACTAATTCTGCGTAAAAAGTATGTAGTCACTTTTGTGTTTAATTGCTTTTGCACTCATTCGGGCTTACATACGCAATGCATTTCTATTGAAATACGTAAATTATGTAAGTAAATTACTCTGACGTGACGCAAAAAAATTATATTGACTCAGACTTGCAATTATTTAGATTCAATTTGCTATATGCACTTTTGTTACATGATACGACTTGAATAAAGTACTGGTGATAAAGCTGTGCTACACTACAATATTTGCAGATAATGGAAAACAAGACTAGATATTATGCCGTACCAATCTGTTCATTAATTGCGATATTAATTTGCGTTCTTTCCAAAAGCACGACTACCATTAAAATTATTACATACCATTTCGTTTAATTATTATTTGGATTCTATCTTAGGTGCAAACAGAACCGGGTCAATATATAAGTGACTCTAAGAGTAAGAGTAACTGTAAATTAGGTCTGTACTTGCAAATAACTGATATCCAACACATTATAAATACAAGTATAGAAAGTTTGCTACTGGAAATTCGTGAGTAATTTAGTTTAATTTATCACACTTTTTAAGTTGAGTCACCGTAAAGCATATTACAAAGCATTAAAAGCACGAGTTGTGCAATTACAAACCGTACATATGACAAGTACGCTACGGCTATAGCAGTTAAGGGCAAAAATGAGTGCAGGCCTACAAAATATTTGTGTAGAATTTCATTATTTCTTGAGGAAAAGTTTTGCACGTATTGTCGTACTGCCTTTGTTATGTTAGCATTCTAAAATGGAAAATTATAATTACAACTTACAACCTGTCACAAAATTCATCCACAATTCATCCTGCCACAAAAAGGCAAGGTTTGCAAATGTAGTAAAGGTCATTTTTAATGATGTTTGTTGAAAATGTCTTTTACAGAATTGAAATTGAAAGTCGACTCACTGAGATTCGAAATATTTATACCTACCACAAATATAATATGAGTTATGATTACTCAAATGTATTCCAACAATTAAAAAGAAAGTAAACATGTTAACCTGCAAATGTTGGTTAAGAAAGCATCTTAATAGTACCTATCAAAATCACAATAAGCAGGCAGGCTGTTTCGCGATGAAATGAAATTTGTAGGTAAACAAGATACCTAGGTATAACATTACAAGTATTGTTAAAACATTTAAATGAAGGGGATGAGTAAATAAATGCATAGGAATATTTTATGATTGCATGAGGAGAAGTGGTTTGGCTAGCTTGGCGTGTGAGTGTTTGTTATTGAACCGATGCTAACATGAAGAGAACAGATTCAGAGATGACATTTGATCTCTGGCGTGGCTCTCCCGCTTTGGGTAAATAGTAAATAGTAAATAATATTATTCTTCAGACTCCTCGCTCGCACCTTATCTGACTTTGCATGATCTTAAAGCAGGGAACAAGTATTATTACGAAAGTAGCCAAGCAAGCCAAGTCAAAACAGCAATGAAAAGTGGTTGGATGAGATTTTGTGACAGAAACTGTCAATCTCGCACCTTTCCAACGAATAATCTCAGCATCCGTAGTGTTTCAAAAATTAGGTACAGTACATCGTAAGTGATACATATGTAAACGAAAGTTCTGATCTTGCAGTTCTGGACGTCGTCCTCACTTCGGGTTCTTTCCTTCCCTCTCTCTGTCTGGCTAACTAGCATATTATAAGAGCTCTCAGATCTTCACACCCTCAAACCAATTAGATTAAATTGGTTTTCCTATGAGTTCTGTGAATAATACATTACATACATAAATATAGAAATAATAATATATATATTTCTTGAAATCAGATGGGTAGATGAAGCAAGTTGTAGTACATAGATGCTTGCGCCAATTACTATTTCTGTCAGTGCAATACAGCCCGTTACTTTTTCATTCCTCACTTACCGTATTCATATTGTAGGTGAGTAAATATTAGTTTTATGGTAAATACAAACCATAGTCAAATAAAATTATACCGATACTTTCATGCGTTCTAAAACTAACTCTGAGAGGAATAATGATAAAGCTACATAAAGCATCTACGCTTAAGCAGGATATTTTTGAGATTTTGATGTAATATAAGTCAGTGGGTTAGATTAGATCCGATTGGGAACTACTTAAAATTTAGTGCATTAGGTGAGAAACTCACAGAGTAGGCGATTATCAAGAAAAGGATGAGTAAGGTGTAATAATGTATGTAGTATTATTATATCCCGAGGCTACTGGCAATCTTATCATCCTCGTTATGAACACATCCCCAGTTCGAGCTTACTCTTTATACATAAATACATGCATTAATTTTTATATCTCCTATAACACATACTATTGTGTTAATAATGCTAATGTGAAAGAAATGACTGAATAAGAAGCAATATATTTGTGTGCAAGAGTAAGGAAAGGGAAAGGGAAGAGAACTCAGGTGAATGAATGCGTTTTAATATGTGCACGCTGCTATCTTAATGCTGTAACTGTAAGTAATGTATAATCTATCTATAAAATAGTTGTCTAAGTATGAGTGTAAGTCATAATCATAATACAAACCGTCGGAAAAGAATTCCTCGTGTAAATTGCTCTTAGGCAAAGATGCTATAATAGATTAGAATAAATAGAGAAGATATCTGTAATAGCTAGTGAGAGTGTTTAATGAGATGTAAATGTATAGGAAAAGGGGGCAGTAACTTTGCAGAACAAGTATGTTGTGTAGTAATAGTTATTATATGTAAGTAGTGTGAGTATAATAATATAATATAACTTAATAAAGTAGTAATAAGTAAGTTAGTGAGTGTTAAGAGTTGAGTGAAGGTTTGTTTGGAATGATGATGATCACTCGGTCAGGTCAATCTGCATCATCAGTCAAGTCAAAAGTCACAAAGTGAAAGAAAGAGAGACGTAGGTATCCGCTAAGCTGTAAGGAGATCCACCCTGAAAAGGGCGTTATCAATATCAGAGCAGAAGACTTTGTCTTCAGTTATGTCCTGACTTCGCCTTATTCCTTCCATCCGAACTCTGTTGCTCTGCACTCATGGACAATTCCTTTATTTTTGGCTTAGCATTATTGCTACATATTATTCTAATGCTCTGTCCATCTAACTCTTACCTACACCCACCCATCATCTCTTCCTTTCTCTAGTATTACTGCCTGCGCTACATTATTAGGTAATACTCCAGCAGAGTGTTACATTAATGCTGCAAGTCCATGTAGTACATATAGGTAGGCATTTGTAAGAATCCGGCTCAGACTCTGAACACAAAAAAGTTTGTTAAAAACTGACATTGCATTGCAGGAAGGTGTTGCACGTGGCATTTTATTTTATTGGGGTATTCGTGTGTGACTTACTGTCAAGGTTAATATTTTTGTACAGTAGTATTTGCTTTGCTCATTGCAGTGGTAACATTCGACAGACACATAGGAAATAATTAAAGAGATGCACTTTTGCCTGTTATTCAATTATGTAATTAGTAAGTACCATTAAATGCATAATGATCCTGTCTGGATACCTTGAATGCATTTGTGCGAATATGAATTTATATTTTAGGCTTGTACTTTAGAACTACTTGTCTGCCTTAATTGATCCTTTCAGCAGAAGCAAAAAAAATCTACTGTATTACGTGGTATCATCGTCAGTATAGTATTAATGTAAAATAATAGTGGAAATAAATGTTTCTATAAGTATCAGAACAATTGCATTTTGGTGCCGAGTTCAGTAATTAATGTAGAGTAGACTGAGACGACAGAAAGTCTGTAGACTTGTAGACTAAAGAAAATTCGAAGTGAAACGAGAGCGAAAAGGGATTGTATTGTAGTTGCGATTGGATTGGATTTGTTGGGTGTCGACGGAAAAAGGAAAGGAAATGCAAACTAAAAAAACAAAACATCATCATCATCGTTTTCCCATACACTATTCCAGAAACTATTAAGCATGCACTATAATGTACCTATATACACAATATATGTACAGTCAGAGAGTTCTGTTCTACAATATCTCTGCATAATACTTGTAGCTACAGATAAGTAAATGCAGAAATAAATGTAAACACACCTAGAGTAATCTATGTAAATGGTTCTATCTGTATTACTTTACTAGGCACACTGTATAAATGATTGCATTCATAAATTCGGATATGCTACTACATATTTATTTACACGCATGTTTGCTATAGCTAGTTTTGTGGTACTGTACCTTTATACAGAAACTACGTTGCATTTTATAAGTATGTACTACATTTTTTATAAGTTGTAGGTTTTATATATCATTTGACAATGCTCTGGGTGCTGTGACATCGACATTGCTATACCTAAGTATTAAGTACACACGATAATACATAACTAGTAGTTACTTATGAATAAATATTGGTTGGTTTATTTGAGTTTGAACCCTTCAACTTATCTTTAGACAGGCAAATACATCATCCAAACAACTTACGTACCTAAGTAGGTACATGTTTATAAATATGTCAATCCAGTGAAATCAAAGGGAGCGATGTAATTGTGATGTGAATGTGATCCCCTCTTTCACTGCCTTCTGTCTGCTGTCTTTCTTTATAGATACATACGTAGAATGAAATGGAAATGTTATTTTGTCCGTCTACCTTACTTAAAAGTTTGAAGAGAATTGCTTTTGGTCTTGACTCTTGAGTGTGAGAGAGAGACTGCGTTGGAAGTCAAGTGGTTCTTAGCTTATGTAATGCAGGCACTTGAGACTTCTTTGGTTGTTATACGGGATTTCATGGGATCCTTCCTTTTCAATCCTTTAACTTCTCAACTCTTATGCTCCCTTTCTTTCTTTACTTTACTAATGTGCTCTGTTCTGTTTTCCTATCCGGCTGACTTGAGTGGAGCGAGTGAGTATCTCTGTGCCCATCTCATCTACATAGAACATCTATGTTCCTACTATACAATCTCTTCTACTGATATAGTTAGTATATTTATAAGGCTAAGGGAATATTTAAAAGCACTTGGCTTGGTTTGAACTGGAGTGGAGTCCCATCCCCATTAGTTAAGTCAAAGCAATTCCATGTCAAAGGCAACCGTCTTGATTCCATTAAAAATTCTCCTCTCACGAAGAAAAAATCAAGGAATCAGACAGATGAGAGAGTGGTGATTTTCCTTTATTGGATTCGATTCATTGTATTTCTTTCTATTTTATTTGAATAATGCTGTTTTTCCATTTAAGGAATACAATTACATTTACATAGAAATGTACAACGTATTAACGTTAGATGTACTTATTTGTGAGTGATTAACCTGGTTAATGTTTACCACATAAGATGAAAATAACACGCTGATAACTTTACACATTAACACGGAATGATGCAAAATGTTTCCGGGCATATTTTACACATATTTATTTAATTTCCTCTTGGAAATATACTACATACATAAAAAATTCATCACACTAACTCATTCACTATTCATATAATATTATTGTCATTAGTTATTATCATTGTCATAAACATATTCGATTGCTTTAAAAGCTGTTAGGGGCATAAGCTCTTGGCACACACAAAAACATTTGGATAAATAATTAAAACTCAAATTATATCTGTAGTTAATCTAATATTTATATCTGTTTATGAAGCTAATGTTTATAATACTGTTTTTTTTTATTTTGATTACAGGTAAGACGTTGCTCCAGTTCTTTATTGGTTTTGTAATACTGCTGGTCGACAAAGGTTAAGTAATATATTCAGCATTTTAACACTTATCCTGGCAGCATAAGGAATATTCTGCAACAAAACGAAGTCACTGTCATGTCACTGCTCAGGAGATGAGAATTTAGCTTCTGGTTTTCACATTTTTTTCTTTCCATGAGATCAAATCACTTTGCCTGCCTTTTCTCTACGCAACCATTCATCAAAATGTCATCAGACGAGCTTTTAGTATTATATCCCGAGGTTTAAGGTTTTAGGATTACGTCCCTTTTCTTTATTATGGACCTTAGTGTTAGGTGACTTTCTTAGAAAAGAGTTTATACAGTAATAATTAATTTATTTTAAATGGTATAATATAGTATAGTGTTTATATTGTACCTATGCTATGCGTGCCAATATGTATAGGCGTATAAAGGTAGGTATATATCGAAATAATAAGGCGAGACACTTTTGACAGCCATTAGAATAACATCGATTGAAACTTAAGTTGAACTTTGCCCTGAATTATAATGCTATGTGGTATTCTCAATCCTTTTTTACTTGTACTAAGATTGAGATATGCAAATTACATAATAGTGTATATTTAAAGGCTTCTAGAGAAGTGAATTTAAAAGATTCATTCTAAAGAGACATTATGTACATTTATTTACTTGTGATACGAGAGTCAAATGTCCAAACACATGTATTGCATTACCTATGTAAACCAGATGGACACTGGGACAAATGACATCAATAAAAA
>JAQFYC010007112.1:0-11024 GCA_034694165.1 Tomocerus mixtus
CCCAACTGTGGCTTGAGCGGTGTGTATGATATTTCTTGTTCAATAAGACTTGTCATACCCTCCTTTTAACACACACAACACACACACACAAAGTCAAGAGTCAAAGTTAGCCTTGACCAGAGTATGCAGCAGCAGCAGTATTTGTGGATTACACGCATTAAGTAGCCTCTACTTGTATTCATAGCTACTTACACTTACTTTAAAATTGGTACTTGAGTGCTTGTACTTGTACTAGTAGGATATAATCATAGTCATCAAAGTAATCGTTTCAACTTCTTCCAGCATAAATGAAAGAAGATAAGACGGAAACGAAAGTTGTATTTTATATGTGTACCTACTACTTAAAAGCTACAGTACATAAATACGTGGAAAGATAAGCCCCAAACTTATTAGCTGAGTTTTTGAGTGCTTGGCCTTGCAAATGCATTGTAAGTAGCTAATATTATATTAAATACATAAAAGTAGGCAATAATATTTGCCTTCTCGTAGTAATTATTTTAATCTTCGTATATTTAGAAGGACTCACTCACATATTTATGAAGTATATGTACAAAAGTACCTACTATACCCACTATTTACTTACCTTTTAATTTTCCTATACCATATACATCAGTAAAGGTCTCCTCAGATAACCTTTTAGGTACTTGCGCATTCAATAACTCGTAACTTCCCTTCCTCTTAAAATTACAATTGCTTGGGTATAATCCTCTGATAATTATACATAACTCATGTAAATTTCACAGGAGAATGAAGAAAGTAATGTAACCATGATTTCCAGAATGATAATCTTCGTAATGTAATGTTAATACATGCAGATAGCAATAAAAGAACAACATAAGCTTATGTGTACACTTATTACTATTACAAATCCTTGTCCTGCTTATAATACAGAATACGCTAGCTCAGCTCGTGTCCACTTTTTATAAACTCAACTTCAAGTAGTGTTATTAAAGGAAATTAGCATTCTGCCAAGAAAATTAATTACTAATTTACCCACACAGTACTAATGCATGCATAAACAAGCAGAAAGAGAGAGAGGGCATAACACGCGATTTTCCAGCCAGCTTTCATTACCTACTCTGCTTATTGTGTGCTTTGCAAAAAGTGCTAAACATAATTGCAAACCGGAGACTTGACTGAGGCTAAACTAGGATTGGGATTGCATGGGAAACGACTCATTACTGCCAGTCAGTACCTATCACATTAGTGTGAAAATAATTATTTGCCTAAAGGTAAGCATAATATTATCAATTACAGAAAACTCGTCTAAGTACACATGTACTAAAAGATTCTTGTAATTTGTGATTTCAAACCTACTGATAGTAATTGTTTTCGCAAAGACAAATTGGCTCAACGTAATTTCTTCGGCTGCTACAGTATTACTGAACTAAGTTTTCTAAAAATTCTAGCATTTACTATCATTACTATAGTGTTATAGCAAATTGTGCTGACAAAATTAGGAAAATGTGATTTTTAAGCACAATATCTTCGGTTTTTTCGGTTTTAGGTGCTAATCAGTAAAAGAATTGATATTGTTTTTTATTAACAGAGCAACAGTATTAGGTTGCTTCTGCCACTAAATTCCTTTAGTCGAATATACAAATGTTGAGAATTACTTAGATTTCGTAGGTATATTATGATATTTAAGTGCACAGATGAGATTGTTAGTTACTCAACTTGGGTGTGGACACTGTTTATCTTGTTGCTGATGCAGAATTTAAAAAATTAACATTAGTTTTCCACAATTGGTCACATCCTTTGATTACTGCCTACTTGTGAAAGTAAAGTAACTCGTTTAGATAAGGTTGGATAAGCTAAAATCAGCATAAAACCAAAGCTATGTCATAATGTTAAATAATGCAGATGTGGAAAAGCATAGATATTCATTTATTCATTTAGATCTTGTTATGGTAGTTTGTTGCGTGGCGAATGGTGTCCATTATATTACTGCTACAAGAATCTACTTGACATAAGGTATCGTATTTAACAGCGTAGGAAGTGTTTATGTATCAGAAAAAGAAGACAAGAGAGCTGTATTTGTATGTATTTATTGCTTTGGTTTGGCTACTTGACTTTACGCTAACTGCTACGGCTAGCTAACTCACTTTAGTAATTTAACTGTGTGTTTTTGTGTTATGCTATCCGTATCTAAATACATTCTTCTATCAGTATCAGTCATATATTAGTTCTAGGGTTGAGTGAGTTGCTTGTAATGTAAATTGTATCGAATGATGGGCTAGTCACCGGGGAGTAATTCTCACAACAAAACTGCCTTAGCATTACATCTTTAGGCGAGACATAAATGCCAGTTTTTTATATTCTCCTGGGGTCAATTTTACAACTACAACTACTACATCTCATCGGTAGCCGAAACTTACATAGTTTAGTAAGGAAGGCAAGGGAAGGAACGCATACATACGCAGCTAACAGGTATACTTTTCTTGTGTCTACTCTACTGCTACCAGTGTACTCTTACTAATGGTAAATGTATAGTATTATATTATGTAACTAACATAAATGTAGGATGTAGGTATAGTAAATACTAGTAAAAGTTTTGCAAAGCTTTGGATTTAGTCTCGATACATTAGAACACACAAAGTTGAATGTAATGTTCCTAAAGTTCCTAAGTGTGAGGCTTGTTTGTACGCATTTGTATTTCAGTTCAGCTTCAGCTCCTTCTTGTTCCCTTTAATAGCTTCGTTTGGTTAGGTTCTTTCTATTACATTACACATACACTACATGACATTACAAAGTACAAATCGCTCGTTTGCACCTAGCTTTGGCGTTGGCTTTGCCTATATGACAGGACCGACTGGGATTGTATTACTCCTAACTAAATGCATTGCTCTCACTCATCCCCACAGCCGATACGCCCAGTTATGTAGAAAAGGAACATCGAGATTTACTATATGGAAAAATCGTAAGTAATTTTTATACAGATAAATACTACACACTTTTCCCATATGATACACTACTATTATGGCTGATTATTATATAAGGCTTGGCTTACAAATATTGCGTACTGTATTCTGTATTACTTTGTCTGCTTTGCCATTTTATCACAAACGCATTTAAGTTCTAAAAATATTGCCCATCATAAAACATTACTATTAAAATTTAGTATTTAGTGGTAGTAAAAACATTTTTGTAGTTCTCAGATGACAAAAAGTTTCTACAGTTTTTAGAGTGTGATCAGAATGCAGAAAAGTAAGTTTTGATGTGTCTGTAAACTGTGAATGAAATTTCGCTTAAACTGGTAACTGGACTGGGAAGTGATAATGTGACCTGGGAAGGTCTCACAGTTTGACTCAGTAGCGCATAAGTTACCAAATTACCACTTACCCCACAAGTTACGCAGGATGCATAATGCTTTCACTGCAACCATCCCAGATCCCACCCGCAGAAGAAACTACGCGTAAAACGCGTAATAGCCCAGATGTACTCATAAACGTTAAAACACGACGGTCCGTCGCTACTTAAACTTACTATTGAATTTGCTAACACTGCGCTGCACTAAGAGACACTGCATTGCAAGAAAATTACATCATAATATTAGTATACTGGATTAATATCTATAAAGAATATGCATCTCTACATGATTAACCAACCTATACTACCCATCTCAACGCAGAAATACTTATATAAGAAGATGAAATAATAATAATATCGCCAAAGTCAAAGTCAAAGTGTTATGCTTTGGTGTTTGTGCCCGTAGTTAGCAAAGCTGGAAGCTGGAAAGATTCATGCATGCCATAAGGGTGCAATTCCCATTTATCTTATTGCCACCGGTGTCAGCATCACGTCCAGAGATTCCTCCGTAATAAACAGCCAAACGAGCATGTGTTCTTTGAAAAGTAAAAGAAAGGTCTAAGCTTCATACATACTTTGTTAGTAGCTAGTTAGAGTTAAGCTATGCGAAGCACTTTTGTGAGCGAGTGAGTTGAACTATGGATACATGCAAGCATCAGAACATAAGAGTGAAGGATAGCTGAAAGCTTACCTATAGCATTTAAACATAAACAAAGTAAGTCCTCCGTGTGTGTGGTGTATGCGTTTAAGTAGTTTTAAAAGATAGGTCGAGTGGAGTGGAATGGATAAGTAATAATAATGATGGAGCTTAACATTTAACATTCAGAAGAAGAGTTAGAACTTTCATCCATAACACAAAACATGATATCACTAACGCTCTTTAGTTGTTTCTCGTAATAAATGTGCGAAAGAGGCGATCATGTGTACATTGAAATGGTCCGTGAAGCCGAAACGAAAATGCTGAAATAAATGTCAGATGTCAACTGGAAAGAGAGTATTCCTTCCCTAACTATTTATTTTACATTAGGTATCTGAACTTGTACTGCTAACAAAGTAACTACTATATACGCATATAGTTATTACATAACATCTAATATAACAATACATTACTTAAAGATCAGTTATTCTATACTACATACGATTATACTGTTTAAATACTACAGTAAAGATACATTTACAACTAATTCTAATTCTAAAGTATCCAGGGAGGAAAGAAAGAATATTTATTAAAGGGGTACTACCAAGTAGAAAATATAAGAAATACCGGAGAAACATAATATCTTGCGTTACATTACATTACGTTATCCCCGACTTGACTAAGGAGAGGAAAGGATGCAGAAGTAAGGGAACTTTATGAAGGATACTTAACACTGCACGTGTTCTTAGAATGCAACATTGGACATAACATATACAACGGGAAAGAATGTGTACGTTTCAGCCATTAGAGCTCAAGTTATCCAAATAATTTACACTTAGGCCGATTAACTCACTCAGGCTTGGACCCGAGTGCATCTAGCTATTAGAACCAAACTTCTCACTCTCCGCTTCCACTAAAGCCAAAAAATACAGTCTGATAGAAACTGAAAGCTGACGAATGAAATTACATTACATAACATTAGTTACATACATCCATATCCATACTAACAAAACATCGACTTAACAATCTTGGACCGTTCCGTGAAAAACTCTAAACTTGTACATACATACTAATACTAAAATACAAACATGTCAGTTACTTATCATTAGTTGAGACTCTAATGTAAATCTAAAGTACTAGACCCTGGTCACTTTGCTCTTGCTCTGTGCAGTACATTAAACTGAAAATGTACTGCTTACATACTATAAAGAAGAAATGCATTTATACAGCAAGACAAGGCTTCTACATTACATTATACTTATTAGATACATAACATATTACAAGTTGAAAGATAAGAGACATGTTTTATTAATTGTGAGGATGAATCTTCCTACTTCTCCTGTGAGATTATATTTCCTCTGCACTGGCCTAGACTGGAGTTCATAATATGTAGTACGACGGTAATTACAATTGTGAATATTTCTTGCACTATGTATACCAGGTACATTCATATTGTTAATATTGTTCAACTGTTATGGAGTGTTACTTCAGGCAATTAATGGATGATATGCTCTAGTGGATAGATAACCAAACCAAAAACCATTACTAATATAACCTAGTACAATAACTAAATGTAAATTAGTTTCGCTGTTAGCTTTACCTACTTTTCGACGAGGCATAATGGTATTGTCTTACAGGGACATTAAGCAACCTTTCGTATTCTCACAGAATATAGTGAATACATAACATATCTGGAGATATTAGCTGCAGTGTAAACAGTAATATATATCAAGTTGAAGAAATGATTTCATTTGAGATGAGACGAATTAATGAGTGTTGCTTTACTAGGTAAAATATGAGGTAGTAGCTTAGAGGAGATTTGACTCAGGAGAGAGAAAGAGACAGACAGAAGAAGTCGAGCTGAGGTTCAGGTAATCCATCATTCCTTGGACAAGACAAGACATAAGAAAACGTAACTCAAGGCATACATAAGACGACAATCTTTCAAGCTCAAGACTTTAAATCTTTGCTTTGGCTTTGCTTTTAGTTTTCTTAAATAAATTGAGTTCCTTTGCATTGCATTGCCTTGGTTTTATATTTACATATGCATAATGTACGTATATAGGTATATATGTATGTATTTTGGAACGTACGTTCATCTTAGTTGTGGCTTCTGACTGCCTTCATCCATCCAAGAAACAAATAAAATGACTGTTAAGTTAATGTAATGTTTATCATCTCTCTTCGGGACGATACTATGAAAGTAGAGTGGCATGGCCTGTAGGATGATGGGCGGATGTTTCTAGTATATAGCGCTAAATATCATAAGGATTATGATATGCATGGCACACAATCAAAGGTATTTAGTATCAAATCCAGTAAGTTACTTTATATAAGTCATTTGTATTGTAATTTGTACTAAAGTCAGTCACATACATATTTATAAGCTTAAATTTAGTCTATACGACTATTGTAGTACACGCCTACGTCGTTTTCTAACCTAAGATGATATGCTGCAAATATGTATGAAACCCTTTCACTGACTGATTATATTATATGTGATGAGGATGGATGAGTATGAGTGAGACTTAAGTCAAACCAACTCGCAAATACGATTCTCTTTGATTAACCAACATTTGCCGCCTTCACTCCCCTTCCTGTACAACAGTGTCAGCTTGAAATTGGAGATTTTATTAAATAAACAATGTCTTTCACTTACATTTACTTAGGTTATATGCCGAAGTTGTCTCTGTAAAATATTTCCATAACGTCTCTTTTACTATTATACATACTTATCTGGTTCGTTCTTAGATGTTTACAGTTTACAGGTTTACTTTTATGTATTTCATATATCTGTAATAGTATTTTACAGTGAGGATGAATCAACAGCTTAAATAAAATCTAGAATAGTTTTCTAAGAACCATAGAACAGAGGGAGTTACTTATACGGATAATACTATTAATTATATAGGCTTAACCTGCGAGAGACAGTAAGTATCCAACAATACTGACTGACAATAATTTAAATCTAAATATTATGAATTTGCAATGCGTATTACTTACTATTCTGCTCTGTTAATGCAAAACTGCAAGCTAGAGATTTGCAGAATAATTAAAACTAAGTTTGAGGATTTTGAAGGCTAAGCTTTGAGCAAAAAGAGAGGAATAGGTGAACCAGACCAAACTAAAGTTGAACTAGGTATTAATTGTACTCCTGTGGAATGAATTTAAAGCTCTGTAATGTAACACCCATTGAGCATTTGTGACTAATAAATATTTAAATATGTGCTTAGGACAACACTGCAAAATATTTCTTATTCAACAAAAATACAGTTATAATCTAAATAATCCTATTTTCCAACTTTGTTTCAATTTTAGTCTCATTATACTTTAACTAGCTGCTCAGTTAGCATTTACTAAAATTCAAGTAAGCTTACTTACGACCCTTTACGTCATTCTTGAAGGAATTTGTCTTTAAAAGAATTGTATTACGCATATTTTGTGTTACGTATGTCATAATGCTATGTATACGTTGCTTCATTCTGTGTCACCAATCTTACATACACGTGAGGGCTTTCCAAAGTGAGTCAGAGTATTAAGAACTTTTAGCGATTCAGTAAAGTTAGTCATCGTTTCAAGATTGGAAATAACCTATATGTATTTGATTCAAAAATCATTTCATTTCACTACGCACATAAAGAAAGCAACTGCGAGTGTCTACAACAATAATAATGCTTCTTCTTACCTACTTATTCGTAAGCGAGTACTGTATTCATAGCAATTATATTGTTTGACTGGCTTCTGATTGTGCATAGGCAGTAGTACCATTCTCTGTAATGGTCTTTTAAGATTGCTCCATCATCATTACGGCAGGAATGCATGATTTGTGTTCATATCACTTCTAATGTAATAACTACAACAAAAACACATCTCTTGGCCGTATGTGTTATACAGTACATATTTACATTTACGATTTATTGTTTAAACCAATTGAAGAAAGCCCGAAAGCTAAATCTAAACACAGATTAGATACATAACATGTTAGAGTACGATATAAAATAATCTAGAATATAAGATACTGGTATTACAGTCCCAATGAAAAAACGTAAACTACTCAAATCACAACTATGCAATCGTCATGCAAATGAAATGAAGACTATTTCATATTATGCATGCATTATGTTTTCGTGCAAGGTTATTATGACTTTCGCTCCGTCGGCTTCGCCTCTAGAATACTATTCCCTGGTAGAAAAAATTACATTCGTAATGGATATAGTAGTAGCTGCTGTGAGTAAGTAGCAGGCAGTTCATGGGCATCATGGCAAACATGCACTTCACTGGCATACGATACTGATATTAATACATACGAATTAAATTGGTAAGTTATGCCAACTTAAATTCAGACGATTTGTCTCTCCAAGGGACAGTTCTGCTTATTAGATTTCCCTTTGATTATGATAATTTAGCTATAGCCGTCAACTAGCTTATTATTTTGTTCTGTAGTATCTTTGCTGTCTATATCCTAGTATCATTTGCTTACATGACATTCTGTATACCATAAATGAATAACATTACGGCTGTATATCTGCCTATTGTTTATGGGCCAATATGTTATGTTATATAGGTATAATAATGTCTTTAGGGCTTTCAGGTACTTTTTCAATGTCCATCCTGCCCGAAACCAATCGCATCTTAGGTTTTTTATATCATTTATCATAGGGAATCAGTATCACACTACAAGTTTAGTTCTTTGCCGCATGTAAACACAATGTAGGATATAATATACTGTTACTCAACACTGATTCAACTCAAATACAAATGCGTCTGTCTCTATTTCCTTCCTTCCTCACTCTTGAATAATACTATGCGTATATCACAAATTCGACTCCTGAAATAATATAGATTTATTGCGTTTTATCTCATTTATATGTATATTCGTATAAATAAAAATTGTGTGCCAAAATTTAACATAACTGAAACCCTTGTTTGTTACAGTAGATTTCTTTTTTAAAGACAACTGTCTTTCTATTTAGTACTGTACAAGTTGATGGACATAAGTGTACTGAGATTTTATTAGACGTTGCTGGTTGGTTATGCAGTGTTGGGAACATGTAAACGAGAAGACCATTTAGTCCTTAGTCGTTAGTATTGCACGCATGAAACAAGATTGAATTGAAGATATAGAATCCGACAAGGAGACTGGAGACAAAACAATAGAAACGGTTTGAGTCATTATGACGGATTATCTAATATGATCTGGTGTTTCGGATTGGATTGATGGGATGTCTAACAATAAGTACACTTATTTTGTTAGTAGTACAACAATGGCAAATTCAAATCTGGTGTCATCTCATCTCACTCTGACGCGACGCTTTCTTCCAGTTCTCTTGGAATGGAAAACTGTTGTTGATTCCCACTGTATAAATCATACTGTAAGAAGTAGTATACAGGTAGAAAAACATTACCTAATAAACTAATAACTACTTACTTATACTACGATAGGAACGCATTATTGTCATTGTTAATTTTTTCTGTTAAGTACAGTAAAGCACCTACTACGCATGGGAAAACTACTACTTATGTACTGCAATAAGACAAAAGTTTCTCAAAATATTACGGTAAATGACATGATTTATTATATAATACTATAGGCGAGACGAACTGAACTGACTACCTATTTATTTAGGTAATTTACATAAAAGTAAATGAGGTTATGGTACATACATTAGCGCATTACTCATTTATCTGTAGTTAAACTCATATAAGAGCGAATCTAGAAACAATAGAGAAAAAGAGTGGCAGAAGTAGACTTGGCTCCAGAAAAGCCAAAAACAACGAAAAGAAGAGGCCAAAAACATTCTGTTAACGTACAGAACCTACTTTGCTAAGTTGACAACTTGAAATAGTCTTGAGACCAAAGAGACACAATCAGAAGCAAGAAGACAGACCTAACAAACCACAAAGTAAGAAAGATTCTGCAATATACTAAATATTTAGAAGTTCTTATATTATGTTACCTATCCTGTGATACATATACGCTACACCAACAAGAAAAGTGTAATACAGTTACAAATAAGTACTTTGAATACGGTTCAAAAGACCAAATAGGATTTTCTACAATACCTTTTATGTCTGTGAAGTAAAATATCTAAATACAAGTTGGGAACATTGAAAAATAAAATAAGATGGATGAATGTATTGGTTTATTCTCCTTTCCCAAGACAGAAATGTCGAGATCGCTGGCCTGGCCTGGCATGGCACACTGAGCTGAGTGGAGTTTGAGGGAAATGAAGTCTTAAGGAAACTGTCAAAAGATTTGGCCTACATAGCTGCTCAGGGCACACTGACAAAGAACGACAGGACAAGACGGAGAACGACAACCCCTTGGCATGGTAAAGGCCAACTGGTATTCTATGATGCTATTCTATCTGTTTCATTTCTATCGTCCTGGATTTAAAGACGCAGTACTTCGTTCTATATTATAACAGGTACTTTGTCAAGAAAACACTCCCTGTTGGCAAAAGTCAATTTGGCAAATATTAGAAGGTATGTTTTTGAACGACAAATACGGTTTGACAAAAGCCATTAAATATGTATAAGCAATTTGTGCAAAAAATGACTGCAAAAATCATACTTCGATTTCAAAAAGTCTAATGAAGGCACTAACAATTTTACAAATTCCATAATAATTTTAAATGTGAGGGAATCCCAATTTCAATCTTCAAAGATTACTTATGTACTTATGTATGTTGTAGTAACAAATCTATGTCAGGTTAATATTTTCCTAAGTAATCAAGTAAATAAGTCACCTGTACTTGCTTTCAAAAATTCTACTTATTGTTGCAGTAACATAATTTAACATAATATACAATATCACATAAATCTTTATGCACAAAGGTCTCAAATAGCACGTTTTTCCTCACTGGTTTCCCAGCGTCCCTTCACATTTTGCCAAACAAACATAAGCCAAGGGATCCTACATCTTTATTTTGCTGTATTTCGTATAGTAAGCCCAACAAATACATATAGTATCTCTATAAATGCATCGTGTCGAGAAGAGTAGGTACTTATATAGCTAACTTGTTGGTAAGTATTAGTAGTTTAGCAAGTTTGGAACTAGGTAAGCAAAGGAATGATG
>JAQFYC010007113.1:0-11018 GCA_034694165.1 Tomocerus mixtus
TACAATCTAAATTCGAAACTGAACTAATTGTAATCTAAAATACTAATAAAGATATAGCAATGCAATTGCAAGTGTAAATAGTACAATGTAGCATTGTGGCCATTTCACTTAACTTATGGAAATACAGACATTGAATTACATCTTAAGTGCATGGTACCTATATACTTGCGATTCATAAGTAAGAATTTTTGCAATATATTTCATGGATGTATCTAGCACACTACACTACACAATATTTTATTATTGATGGATTCATCAGGCATTCTCTAAATCATGTACCAATTTATATTTACGATGTTATGCGTGTTATTGAAACTAGTGACATATGCAAGGGAACCCACTTTATAATTCAGCAGAGTTGAAACAGCAAGGTTAAACGAACATAAACATAATGGAAATTTATTTACTACCCCCATTATTCCTATATCCTTAACTATAAACTCATTGAGTAACAAAATATTAGCAAGTCAGGCAAAAACACATTAGCTGTAGGTAAATAATTGTGGGTACTAAAATATTCATAGCTTATAAAAAATGAAGTCGTTAAGTACAATAGTTATTCTCTTCCTTCAATAATAAATTTTGCAGAGACTACTGTAAGCGGGTTCATTTCAATTCACTGATTCACTAATGCTGGTTATGATTTTTATTAAATGTCCCACATTTTATTTATAGAAAAATAAGGTGCTGAAAATATCCGTAAGTCGTTAAAATGCTATTTAAAAAAATAAATAATGTACCCCCAATTCTTTTTATATCCCTCAAACCAACAAAATGTAAGCAACTTATTTATATCATATCGTTTTGTCAATTCATTGTGAATATGCTATCTTGCAAAAACAAAATTAAAATACAAATTATGACGAATGTCACGTCACGCCACATTAAAGTAATACCTTCATAAAAATTCGATATTACTATTAGTTTACTGCCCACGTACAACACTGCAAACAAATAAACAAATAGCTAAATACCTACATGCCTCTATTACATTACCTAGGCAGTGGAACATTGGGAAAATGGATTTATAGCCACACGCATCAATAAATATAAATAAGTAGGTAAAACCTTCCTTTCCTTGCCATTATTTTGTTTGTCCATTCATAGTCATACTACGCGCACGAATAATATCCTCCAACTATTTACTATAAAGCCTACTGTCAACGTCAACTTGCGGAATAGGATATCTGCCTGAAATAGTCAATTTAATGGGACAGATCCGCATTATAAGCACAGAGATACTAATCCTTTCCACTCCCTACCTATGGAGATAAACAATCAAATACTTTCTGTGTTGTTGTTCTATTACCGTAACAATAAAGAAAAGAATGCAGATAAAAACAGTGCAATTGTAACCAAAGTGTGTTTGCTTCAGGATATTTCATGTATTTAGTACTTTAACACTACTACTATACCACAAGTACACGACATACTATCTAAAACATTGAAATTAATATTGTATAATATATAATTCTACTATAAAGTACATGTAAACCTTTTAAATTATTATATAGAGGTGAGATACTAGTATGCCTGTTTAATGTTTAATGAAATGGGTATATTCCATATTATTATACTTACGCTTGGCAATTTTAACGTAGGGAATGATACAATTGCACTTGACTTTGTTTAGTTGTGTTGGCGTTTAATGTTTATATTATCATCATTGCATTGATATGCAAATTTATAAGAGTAAATGCAAACAATAATATTTGGCATAATAATGTAGTGAAATGTGTGCAATGAACAGACCGGATGCTAACATTAAATTACGATATGAAACTATTTACGATTACTTTTTTAGTTTACGTTCCTTTTTTACTACGGTTTATATTTATGCATGCGTGTATTACTGCGTGCTACTTTTTTCCTAGTATTTTAAATACTGAGCTATTAGGTATGCACAGTTTATTAAACTCAGTGCATTTTAGATAGAAGACACTTGCGTATGAAATAAAAATTTATAATTTATAACTGAAAATTTGAATTTACTGTGACAGATGTCATTGCCAAGTTACTAATTATTAACCCACTTTTGAGCAATAATTTAAGTATACGCATAAGTATACGCATATCGAGCAAATCAATCTTTGCCGTAACATTTGTAGACACTATAATGAGAAAACTAACTTTTAAAGTAAACATATTGTAGTAGATATATGTGTGCAGTGTAAAAGATTAAAGTAATTTTTGGGAAGAGGAACACACTTTTTAACGGAAGTGTCATTGTGGCTGAGTGGACATTTTGTCAGGCAGTATTTCTAAAAAGGAGCACTTGGAGGATGTAATATTTACATGTCCATTGCGACGCAGATACATAGGTACTACTACTACAAATATATAACGTAGTACATGAAGGTATAAACTTTGGATCTAAATATTCCTAATTTTACAGCTTTTCGAATGAATGTGAATCCGTTACACACGTACGCATGGTCAGAGCGTTTTTTAATATATTGTAAATTGTAATGGGAAATCGTCTATAATGACAACATTCTCAATAACAAAGCAAACAAATACTAAATATCTGTAACTATACTGATACATATTAATTATATACTTGTTGCAGCAATACTAAAATAAATGTCAACATATATTGCAGTTTGTTTAGTTAACTTATAACTAAGTCAGTTATTTAAGTAGAGTTTCAGTTAGCTATTGTGGTTAATAGTTAAGTACATAATATAATTTATAGTCATCAATTTGTACCTCAACTCATTTAGAGCATTGCACTGGATCCTATTTTTGAAAATGCATTTATTTGAGTTTTCAGAGTGATGCATGCATTCTGATAATGTTATTCACGACTAGATTCACAGAGAAACTGTTCATTCCTTCTCATAGTACACATTGAAACCACACAAAGGCGGAAATGACAATCTGATAACAAAAGAGTCACAGCATTGCAAGTAATTTCATAGTATTTTTTAATAAGCTGGTTTATTTAGCACTCATTTTATGCCATCCTATGGGTATGTGTTAAGCGTCTCTTCCGTTAAATTACATTGTGTTGAACTTGGTATATCGATGCGCATAGTATATCATATACCTATGAGTACAATAAGTAAGTAAAGTCACTCTATAGGTATTCTATTGTTTGTTTCATTAGAGTCGAGCATTAGTAAATGTTACTAGTACAACGTGTGGTTGACTTCATTCTACATTTAAGTACTAAACCTTGATGGAGAAAACATGTTAAATTAGCAATAATTTTCCAATACCAAATAAATCTTGAATCATACAAAATTTAGTAATCAACCATTTTGTAAAACTCCATTGTCTTAAGAGAAAAAAAATATAATAAATCACGATGTTAAGTGAGGTTGTTATACTAGCTATGCCGAGTGCAATTTTTAGTGACGACAAATACGAAACAGGAATTATATTGGGCTCATTTTGCATGAAATTAACTGTCTTGTGGCTTTTGGTTTCTATAGTCTAACTAATTTACTCAACTGTGTTTGAATTTCGTAAAAATAAGTATTTTTGAGTACATTTAGTGGTAGATATTCTCTTTCTAGTAGGTAATATTAAATATAAATATATCCTGCTCTGATTTCTATTTAAATGCTTCTAAGAAGAAACTAGGATACAACGTTTCTAAATATATTCAGTACATGCTAAAATAATAAATTATGGTTTATTTTTTAATTCACTAATTGCTCAAGCAATATAAAATATCTACCAAATTAATATAATTAAATGGAAGTTCATAAACATTCTTCTTTAAGCTTTATATACGCTAAATATTTTTAATCAGTAGAATTTGGGTAAAGAGGTACACTAATGGGTATCTAGTTATTATTGCATTAGGCATACATAATACCTACATAACAGATACTCATCTTGTTAGATTAGAAAGAGACTTTAAGTTAAAATGAGTAATGACTGGGTTGACAATTGATGTCACTTTTTATTGGACTTAACCACAAAAAAGGCAGGATGAGCTGTGTAGTCATTAAGTGTGACTCTAGTGTTATATGACTGTAGCATGCCACAGACCAGAGTCTGAAAGAGACAAGAGACAATCAAGAAAAAAGTCTGAGTAGATAAGAAGAGCAAGATAATTTATATGTGATGACAATTGCTCACGGCCTGGCCTGGTCTCGCTTCGTCTATGTGTGTTACTGTGGCCACAACAGAAGTGCCTACTACATACACCTCCCTACAGTCGGAATTCAGCAAAAGTATGCACCAAATTCTGTATAGAATAGAAATACCTACACTAAAGATATAGACTAGAGCTTATATCTGTACTATTTAACTAACTTTAAGTCATGGGCTCATAAGTATGTGTGTGCTAATATTTTTTAATATGGTTTATGAGAAGAAAAGGAAGAAGGCTTTTGTTGGTTAGCCCAGACCAGGCCAGGTAGACTGTAGACTGTAAAGCAAAGCATACCAAACTAAACTAATATCTTTTAAAGAATTTTTCAAGAGAAGTGTGCTACAGAATTTACACGCATATTAGTTTAACCAAACTCATAACAATATTACGGCCAAGCCAAAGCCACGTTCCTCAACGTCCACAATAATGCATCCACATACTCGACTCATGCCATGCGGTAGTAGCTATTTATTCTAGTAAGTGTTCCTGTGCTCTCTTTATTTGCAATTGGTTTCCTTTCCGTGTTTTGTTTTCTATGCAAGCCAGGACAGAACAAATTACTGAAGGTAAAGAAGACATTGCATTCTGCCTTCTGTCGGTAGACAACTTTTTAGTAAATAATTGTAAAACTCTGTAATTGAAATGCATTTTTGTAGCATTGAGGGTTGGTTGGGCTTAACGTCGGCATTCAGTTCTCAGACATTTTATTTTAAAAACCGAATTTCTCTCTATGTCCTCTGCTATGGCGGAAACTGCTTTTTATTCTCTTGAGAAAGTTTATTTCACGATTTACATTATTACATAGTGTATAGTGAGCCAAAGACTAATTGCAACTATGTATTACGTACATAAGTGGAGGCGCCGCAGAAAATACATTTGTATATCTATCTACCACAATGAAATTTAATGTAGCGTTCTGCAGTTTTGCACGTAAAATATGCAACAGTAGATAACACAGGAATTTCTTACAGGTACACAACACTTAGGTACATGTAAATAGCTACCTATATGCAAATCCACGTGTTGAGCAAGAAGCTAATAGCTAACTATGGTTTAAGTTTCAAGTTTCAAGAAGACAAGCTAAAATTGATTATTTTATGGCTATGCGATGGGATTCTTCTCATTCAGTTCCACTCGCACTCAACTAGCCATGTATTATTATACGTACATTATACATAATTACAAAATGATGAATGGACAACCAGGTACAGGCATGAAAGGTTAGTTAAGGTAAGCAAACTCTTACAATAGAACGTATAATAATGTATCTGGCGATACATATGCGTCTTGGAAGTGAAATATCTTCCTATTATATCCTAATTACTTATAGTTTGTATTGTAGGTGAGAGAAGTCACATCATAGTACATAGTAAGTAGCTATATACTAGATATTTTGCTAACGTTAGCTATTTATTATAATATATAGGTAAGCACAATCAGGTAGGTGGGTAAGTTACTTGTATTATTGTATCATTGATAGCCTCATGTCTGAAGTCAATGGAGGCATTAATAGCTTAACGAAACTAATAATACAATTACTTATACATTATAGTAAGTAAAACTGCCTTTCTTATTTAAGTGTCAGTTTCTGGCTAGTCTAAACTTTATTTACTTACTATATTATAGCGAACTGCACTAGACATGGCCATACACATATTAGTACATGCATATTTATGGATTATTAATGCAATACCTAGTGCAAAATAACAATAGGAGTGATTGGTTGAATGAAAGCGTTGAAAGAAATATCTTCTACAGGTATGGTATGGACTTTTTGTTGTAAGTAAATATCACAACACACATTCACTTGACTAACACTGGAATAAGTAACTAATCGTAAGGAATTCATTGTTAACTTTAGTTATCGCTAGTTTTACACTCTTTAATACAACAATGAATGACGATTAGTGAATGTAATACAGAAATTCTAAATTTTAGCATGGGATTACTATGGTTAAATCTTAAATACTAAGTGTACACAGATTACAAGACGATGCTAAAATTAATTTATGTAGTGCGTAGAATAGATAGAATGAGTGAATGGATATAATTTTTTATTTGCCATGTATGTGAAAATAAAATGTAGGATAATGACATCTAAATTATTAATTGTTCAAAAGATACCTAGTAAAGACATAATTATTTCATGATTAGCAATAATTAAATAGGAGACGTGTACTTAATTGTAAGTGTCATTAGTTTGAAGTTTATGGCATACATGCTGCTATTCCTACAACATTCATTGTATTTTCCAGTATTAATACTATTTTCTTAATTCGTTACCTACCTAATTAGGTTTACAGTTTATACACAGACACACTGTGTGCTAATTTTTATATTTAAAAAATATGTGACTGTAAAATTCTTTTAATAGAGTTAAGAAATACGAGGTTTAAATTCATAACTACTATTGTAAGTAGTACTTACTAAGTACACTTTGCTTTGCTCGAATGATTCATTTTAATTTTCTTAGACACTCGCCCACTAAACCATTCGCATTTGTCAAATACCTTTATTAATATTAATAATATTCAAACAAAGCTTTAGTTCCCACAGTATGTTAATTGCAGTTTGATTGAAAAACCGTAGTTAACAATATTTTATAAGACAAAGTGTTCTGTTGTGGTAGCAATGCAACTAAGCATGCAGTATTTTACAATGCAATGTAAATGTAATGAATGAAGAAGCAAAAATTCCGTGCTCTTCGTTTTTTCATTAGAAATAATAGTTATGAGCTGTGAATTAGGCTGAGAAGAGGAAGACACTTCACACAATTGACGATTCACATTCTCAATGCGTGTCTGTCATTTGCAAACTAATAAGTACACTAAGCATAGTTTTACTAAACACATCAGGAGAGACATGGTTAATTGCCATTTCTTCTGGCTTGCAAAATCCTTTGTCTTTAAAGGCTTGATTGCATTGCAATTGCAGTGTTGCATGTTTTCGTATTTATGGCATATTTATTCTGATTATTTACGAGTTTTTACGGAACACAATGATTATTGCACAGATAAATTTTTTATAATAAGGGACCACCCATGATTAAACAATAAATGTTATTTTGAATTGCATAAGATTGTAATTTTTCTTTGCTCTGATTTATTTCTAAGGAGAATCAACACAATTCTTCAAATTATGTAACAAAAAGATTCATATTAGTAATAGGAAGGAAATATGAATTCTTCTAGAGGTAAGCAAGAAAAGTGGACAGTTCAAGTATATATTAATCATGTAGGGTGGTGGACTGGACCGTGGCTCAAGCTTCATAATATTATTAAAAATATTGTCATGGCCCACATGACAATTTTAATAACAACAACATATTGGGATTATTGTACTGTACTGCGTTGATAGTACATGCGAATACTATTTTGAAAATATCAGCTCTCAAATCCGTTATTCTACAGGATCGCATTACTATGCCGTGGTGTTTTATGACCTATAGTAAATATAATTTATTATCATATAAGCTGATAGTATCCAATATTTCATCTCAATGATATTATGTATGTGCATAAGAAATAATATGTTGCAAATTATTCATAAATTATTTATGAGATTTCACTTGGAATTTTGAGGATGGCTACGGCTACGCTAACTGATGATAACTTAACACTTGTGTTGTGCCTATACCACTCTTCATTTACATTACATCTTAGGAAGATCTTTCATTCATCCTTTTTAAACGAGCACAACATTATGTAAATATTACTATTTCATGAAAAGGCACGAGATGGTAAACAGGCAACTAAATAGTCATTATTGTAATCCCATTATTCATGTGCCAATCGTACTGTTCTGTTTGATATCCTTGTCGAGCACATTGCATGGGGAGGTAGAGTAGGTACTAGGTACATAACGATTTCGTAACAGTATGCAAATACATCAACAACGCATTTTATTGTATAATAACCTCCCAAAATTATTTAACGCAAAGTAATATTAATGTAGAATTTTTAATAAGTAGTGTATTACAATGAACAATCGAAAGTGTAATTGCAACATCCTGTTTATAAAATTGCATTATTTGCAAAAAATCCACATAAATATTAGGGTTACCTTGTGCAGAGCGATGGAGCCCAGAGCAATTTCAATAGAAATGGGTAGAATTATTGGGTTAATGTTTTCGTCTATACTCCACAGACTCCACACACCATCAGACTACGAAATCGCTTCCTCTGTCTTGAGAAATCCAGCTGGCTATGTGCAACGCTTCTGTAAACCAATAAATTTATGATTTTTCATTACAAATAAAATTTCCCAATTCTAAGTAATGTAATTTGTACATCTGCATGGAATAATTTTATAATATAAATAGTATGTACCCTTTGTGGTAATATGTATAATGGAAAGCAATTCATTTATGCTAAGATATCGAATAGATTTCCAAATATTAATCTACTAAATAATAATTTTACTATTTGTTAGAAATGTTTCAATGATATCATAAGGCATCGAATCCCGAATAAATACATAGTCAAAGCAATGTGTTTGATAAATTTTCACATGTCTAAATGACAAACAGAAAATACTTAAATATATAACTACTACTTGGGTACGTAGAGTATATATTTTTAAAAAACGACTTACTTGGAGGTAGGCATTGATAAAACTCAATCTATGTACTTTGAATATATTATTTAGTATTTTAGTATGTACTAGGAGAAAGTGGGTTGTAAATTAAAACGTAAATCGATTTGTTATCATATATTGGAAGATTTGAAGCTTAAATCATTCTAAGTATGTTTGTTTGTGTGCGGACGTGAGAAAATTAAAACTGTCTCTGCCTCCCTCAGTCTCAACATCTCACACCTATGAAAGTTCTACTGCTATTCAACTCTCATGCACTAAAAGCCATTGCAATTATCTCGACTTCATCTGAGCCTAATGATTTTGTCAATTTTTGTACACGCAAAACGCATTGCATACTAATCAGTTAAATATAATTAGCAACAAAGGCAGCCAACCGGCAAAACTAACAAATATACAATAGACTGCACAAGTATTCACTTTCATGCTCAGCATAATTAATATAACCATAAATTAAAATACATACAACCTACCTACCACGCTAGAGTAATTGCACACTAGACACACCTACTTAATACCTATTTAATTTATGCCTAAAGTAGCCTATCCTAGTATTACTAACTGACAATGAGTAGGATAATAAGTAAATGTGTTTGTCTTAAGTGACACACAATGTGTCGTGTCTGTTATACTTGGCATTTTATGCGAAATGAGTAACTATTGAAATTACATATTACAATAAAAGTGTTTGTTAATTTGCCAAAATTGTAACATACATATTTAAGTCGCAGTAAATTAAATAAAATTGGCATTATCAATTTGCTCAGCATAAACATAATCCATGTAAGCTAATTACATTTGGAAGTATACTATACAATTTTTTGATGCTGAATGGTTACTCAGTCGCAAACTTGCAAAAATTATGACAATGACACCCAAAGGATTATATATGTAGCAACCAGCAAATAAGTACTTTATCCGTACGTAGCTATGAAGATTCAAAGAATTAAATGCGTATAATATATTAAAAGTGTATGCATTACTGAATGTAATAAAAAGATACTGCGATTCACAGTACAATTCTGTGGAATGCAAACAATCAATAAATAACAAAGTCATTCCGTGATGTAAGTGCATGTTTTGCTGCTATTACTTCATGTTTTACTCATTCATGGTTAGTTAAGCAATAGGGAAACATTCTGATATCTGTACGAAACTAATTTCCGATGTAAATGTCAGATTTGTCATACTTTTACGATTTAGCCTACAATAATGTAAACAAACAATAAGCTCGCTCTGTGATTAATGTGCGAGCTATTTTTAATATTTTTCCTGAGCAATTTTGCACTATTATAAATGTCAGCTAAACTCAGAATGTTACCTACTATTTATTATTATGTAGATAAATACTACAATCATAAAATTATAATCCTGACATCTAAAGTTTTGCACTTGTTATCATTTCCATAGCGCTCAATTAAGTTCATTCATGACTCAGATGCAATCAATCTTACACCTTTGTATTATAGCAATCAGACTTATTAAGTACAATATTTGCATTCGCTATCTTCTAGTTTTAGTTTATGTAGTTTTCATATACAACTCTTTGCTAAGCAAATAATAAATGATAAGACTGGCTATAGATGCTATTAAATAGTATTCGACAAATGTAGTGCTAATAATATATTGTCTTCTGGTATGTCATTACATAAATATAAATATGAATTCTTTGTGTTCAATTATGTATTTCAGCTTCCAAGAGAAGTGTAACACTAAACATCACGTAATGTTATATTAATATTTAACAGGTAGCAAATACATTAGTTGCATTCTTGCATTTGAAATGTCTTGTCAGTTAATATATGTACCTCTCTTAATGTAGAACATGTATTCCGTATTCATTTGAATGTATTAAGTTAATAATGAACTCATTTGAATGATAAGTACTTCCATATGTCACATAATTTTATTTAGACTGCTCTACTTATTATTCATGTCTCTGAAATCAGATAGTGCAGTCTCCTTAAACCATTAGACTAGACTGTATGTATATTTTTCTCATTGCCTTTATTTTCAAAAGCTCCCTTCCCAATACACAAGTTGGAGCATTTGTCATAAAACTATCAGGGTTTAAAAAGCTTCCAATTAAAATAAATATGCTTACAGGTAAAAAAGAATCAGCTACTAAAATTAGCCATTTATAAAAGGTACTGCAGATATTAATGTCCTCGTGTTATAATTTAATTTTTTCTGAATTGACTACATCCTAAGTCATGGCTGAATCAAACAAATCTTACCTGATTAACATTTTCATAAAAATCCAAAACTTAACACTGACAGTTATCTTTACTAGGAAGATTATCCAAACAAAATTGCG
>JAQFYC010007114.1:0-11018 GCA_034694165.1 Tomocerus mixtus
ACGAAGCGAATAAAGTGAGCTGTTCTCTTCTGAAGGATTGAATTAGTTTGGTGTGCGAGATGAGATGATTCTCTCATTCCATTTCATCTTAAGCTCGTCTCATCTATTCTACTCTGGTTCTATGACATACCGTATAATTCTTGAGTAAAGTGAGTAAGTAACATAACAGAGCAAAGTTGGCCTGGCCTGGCATGGCATGGCATGGCTTGCTCTTCCATTGCGCTACGTTTACGTTACGCTGCATTGTAATTTCATTATATTTCGTTGGGACACGACGAGACACACTTTTATAGCAAATACGGCTATATGTGTCCTGATATATAACAATTTACAGTACTTACGAGATATGTCGTTCGTAAATATTCTGCTTTAGAAAAACAGTCTAGGGCCAAAACGTTCCTTCACTGGGCTCCCCAAATGTTGCATTATGTATGGGACCGGGACACACCACCAAACCAAACCAAACCACTGCACCGATGTGATGCTGTGATCTGAACCTTAAAGCCTTGCCAAACCAAACCCGAATCAGAGCACATAATATAACACCGTACTACAGTTGACTTTTGGTTTGCTTTAACTTCATTTTCTATAGTTTGGTTACGTTATGTAGACTTGGTTTGAGTTTGGTTAGATACAAACATGTAACCGACTACACTAAAGGCCTAGAGCATTTTTGCCATCGTATGTGTGTATGTATAATGCTCCACTTATAGTTAAGGATACTTACATAGGAAGCTTACATAAGATATAGTGAAATTGAGTGAGTGAGCATTGAGCATAGAATTTTCTCTGCTCTTATTTCATTCCGACTCTTGCTTGCCTTGGTTGTTGGGTTTGATGAAAACCACAGAAAAGGAGCCAGAGGAAGAAAGAAGAAAAGCATATGCCCCTTCCAGAGATCCAGATGGAATCCAATCTATATTTTCTGATTCATTGCTTAGGATTTGGCTGGATTGCCCTTTGGTTAGTTTAGTTTAGTGAGTCGCTCTCGCTCATTCACTCCCTTTCCTTCTTTCCTTAGCTTTAGCCCTTGTTTCATTTTCTGGATTAGTCAACGCACAATCACTCACAGAGCCAAACCCAAATAACAACCACTAATATAAGGCTGCTAACAAAACGTAATAATAAAGTGAAATAAGAAAACAAGGGAAACCAAGAAGACCAAGGAACTAATGGATGTTTTCTGTGTGCTTTGCTTTATAAAGATTATAAATACGTGCGTTCAGTCCAAGTCCAAGTCTAGCCATAGCCATAGCCATAGTTGTAGTTAATGAGTGTGCGAGGGAGGGCCCGTAGTAATTCTCCATTCTTCATTGTATTCTATTACAAAATATTATGTATTATTAGAGAGACCCCATCTGAGCATCACATCACAACCTTCTATGTTGTTTGTAGGTAACCTGCCTCTCAAGGAACCACATACTATTATGTATCTACATCTAAATAACCAAAGGTAGCAATAATAACTATCCCAAAACTCCAAGTCCTGATTCTGACTGTTTGACTTACTTCCAATACCCACAAGGTTTGATTTCTTCCGACTCTGATTATAATCAAATGAAGCATGCGGTTTCGTTTCGTTCCATTGCATTTCATTTACTATTAGGTACTTTATAGTTTATTTCGTCCTGTCTGTAGCTGTAGTGTCCCTATCTATTTTATTAGTAGAATGTCTTCTTACATACCTAACATAACTTTAACATCATATAGAACCGTTCTAATGTATTCTGCCTTACGTACAAACGATACATTAGATTACATTTGTATGATAAACGAGGATAAGATAATGATAATCCTATGGATCTGTATTACTGTGGTCTGGTTTGGCCATCCCATGTCTTCTTTTTAGCTTGGTCGGTAATAATGTAAGTATTATTTAGTTTAGTGTGTTCTGTGTGCCTAGCCTATGTTTATCGTGTTATGCATGCATGCTAATGCTAAAGCTAAATAAAAAGCTCTCTGTAAGTTTGTAAGTATCATTGAGTATTAGAGATGAGCTTTAGGTATTGGTAGAGAAATGCAATACAATAGAATGCGAAGAATGATAGTTTGAAAGATAAGGGAGAGAAGAAAAGGCCCAAGTTGAACATCTATCAGCTATCAGAGCATCTATCTATTGTATCTCCTATGGTTTTTCATCTCTGCCTAGATCATCATCTTATGTATGTTAGGTTTCCTTTGGTTTGCTCCTTCATCATCATCATCATCATCTTGGTAATCATCCATCCATGCATTATGTAGTATTCTGTATATGATACATGTACAGCCCAACTAGCTAAAGCTAAAGCTAATCTGTCTATCCTGCGTTTATCGCTATGTAAGTAAGTATACATACGTACTTCATTTATTTGCTTACACATTGCGTTATTATGTGGTTCTACTATATTGTAAAGGCAATTATTATGTATCTGTAGGAATCGGCTCGAAGAGAATTGCATGCTTTGACTTGACTTTGCCATACATACCATTTTATTAGTTCTTATGAAAAGATGTAGTATGTGTAGCATTAGCATCTTTGCGGTCTCAACAAATAGTTTTGGTCGCTGTTCCCCTTCGTGTAGGTATCTGTATTAGATTCTTTATTGCTGAATGCAGACAGGTAGGTACCTACTGTATAGATTCATTTGAAATTGCATCTGCATGGGATGGCAATGGTTTGAGATGACGATAAGAAAATTCAGTCCAGTTCTCATCGTAAGTTCTGTTTTAGTATTTAGTGTGCTAGTATGCGGTCCTTATAATATTATTATAAAGTAGAGATGAGGATGAGGGAATGGCCTGGCTATGCAGGCTCATTCTCATTCTGAATGTAACTCGACTATGAAAGTAAGTATATCAATCAAAGGATGATTTCTCTCTCGCCTCTAAATCTCTTGTGTTCTAGAGAATACAAACTGCTGAGGACCTTGACGCTCTAACTGATATTAATCAGAGACAATCACGTTGGATGGAAATAGCTTCGCTTAATGAGCACGTGGACAATGATGTCTTCTCATATCATATCTGATATGCATCTTCCTTTCTGATTCTGACTTTACCTCACTTGTCTTGGATTGACTTGGCTTGACTTGAGATATCTTGCCATGCCTTTAGTTCCTTCGACTTGGCTTGGGATTGGGATGCAGTACAATGATGAGATGAAACTTTGTATCACATCACAATGCAATTTATACTGCATAGAATTTATGATAGTTTAGTTTATACAATAGGATATTATATTATTACATGGGTATTAGGTACTTTGTAATAGTTTACACTTGTATATCTCCACTATCTTTACGTTAAACAAATAACGAGCCATGTTTCTTTGTAACCCAAAAATCTTGACAGATAATCATATTTACAAAGCTTAATTCTCTGTTTACATTTCCGAGATCTAAATGTGACTAGCTAATGCAAGTAATCATAACAGGTACTTTGTATTTTGTATAGGAAATAATATAATATTCATTATACAATATGTATATTGTATAGTGTCTGTAAGGGAGAAGGGAACTAAAAGGTTATTTATGTTTCAAATCTATTTATTGAGTGCTAATGAGTTCTAAGTGTCGGATTTCTCTTGCTAATAGTGTTGATGAATGTAATAAAGCTTCATTGTACTATAACTGTAATGTATTTAAGGATTCGTGCGTACAGTGCAATTGAGAATGGACTGTAAATGTGTAAAGTGCAAGTGTACATATAGCATGTATGTATGTACATGTACTAGATACTTAATATGATTGCCTATTGCCTTGTGTGATGGCGATGGCGATGGTCTTGCAGTTGCTGTAAAAGAATTATTTTATGTGAAAAGAGAGAAATGAAGTGAAACGAAGTCATGAAGTTAGGATGTTGTAGGAGTAATGGTAATACAATACTAGGACGCGAAGAACAATAAAAATGGCAAGGAAAAGTGCAAAGGCAGCTTTAAGTTCTAGCATTTCCCATTTCCAGTGCCATGCCGCAGAAAATAGAGTTGAGTTGAATTGGGATTAGGAAAAGAACAAAACAAGCAATCTTATTGATATCAAATGAAGCATTTTCGGCTCTCTGTGGCTTTTGTCTTTATGGGGCACACGTTTATAGTTTATATCTGGAATCTGGTTCTCGTACTGGTAACTCTATTGTATGTAGCAGTTTCTTTTATATTGCCGTGATATTACTTATTATATTATGATGAAGGAGAGTTGACGTTGCTGTTTTATGATTACTATTACATGCTATACTATACACCAGAATAGCATTACGCATCTAATGCACTTACGACTTACATCTCAACTCAACTCTTCTCATATAATAATTCTACGTAAGTAATATTAGTGCTACTGCTAGCTGCTATTGCTACGCTAGCATTTATCTCTCTTCTATCATTCTCCACTAAACTAAAGACTAAAACTAAAGCTGGAACTAAATCCAAGAAGAAACAAAAGGGAAAAGTGGAAAGTGTGTAATGTAAACGAATTTGCCTTACGAAGCTTTAACTCTTGCTATGTAAGTCTGTCGTCTTATTATAGCTCTAAGTAATATTATGTACAGTACAGTACAGTACAATACACCAAAGCAAACCAGAACACTTCACTTACAACTTACACTTACAGTACAGTAGAGAACAGAAGAACACCGACTAAGGCTAATAAAACTACACAAACGATAACCGTATATGAGTTGAGTGAGTAAGTGAGTGTAGTTGACTTGAGAGTTGAGTGAACAGAACATAGATAACATAACATACTGTAGAGGGCCTTAAAGAAAAAGTATTGCTTTTCCCTTATTGCCACTGCCGATCGGTTTATTATTATTGGACCGTGACGCTGATGTTGATGCTGATGTTGATCCTCTTTTTCACATGCCCTCCCGAATCATCTACACACGTGCACTGATTTCCAGTGGCAGTAAGCAGTGCCTCAGCATTTACGTACTATACTATACGAACGAATACGACCAAGAAAAGAGATAAAACAGTTTTACTAACTCCATGTACTATAATATGCTTGTAGCTGAGACTGGGACACACATAAATATGCACTACATACACCACATCAAATCTGGTACTATATATAGAGGTATAATTTTATTATTATGTCCTCAGAATATAACTATACAATGATATTACCTTCTTCCTCATCAATCATTACATAGAAATAGGCACCTGGTGCATCGCTAGATCTACATTTTGGATATAGAAAATTTTTACCATAAATGTTTTATCTGTGCGCAGAATAAAACATAGATCACTTCACTTAAGTTAACATATAAAACTTCCCATTCTATTATCTATAGGTAGTATATAAGTATATAAGCAAAAGCTAAGCTAGGCCTACATATTTATTGCCGAAAAAAGTTCACTTTAATACACACGCAACTATTTATGTAAGTATAAAAGTGTGGTGTATAATGTATGTTGTATATGCTACGCTACCTATTGTATGCTGTTAAATCTGATAGTTAGATTTTGGAGTGAAATGCAGATTGTTGTGTAGTGTCAGTGTTGTATGCTGTAAACGATCTCCTTAGTATTATTGTTATAGTTTCTGTGCTATGTGTAAGTGTAATGTGATATTTTGGCTTCTTATGGTAAATTGCTATGAAATATGGATAAGTTATGTAATGTTACATAGATCTGGAATGGTATTTATTTATTTCCTTTCATAATGCTGACTTATGCTAGTGTTCCACATCCAGACCATACCAGACCAGGCCAGGCCAGGTTCGAGTTTCAGTTTCATTACATATGAATACATATTTATGTACGTATGGATGTTGGATGTTTCCAATGTTCAAATATTATGGGCTCAGCTGAAATGAAAGAGACGAAGCGAGACGAGAACAAAACTATATTATCTGGATAAGTAAAATAGTCGAGTGGGAATGTAAATGAAGTGAAATGAAATGAACTGTGTCAGACATGCAGACGGGCCAAACCAAGCCAAGCCAAGCCAAGCCAGCCCAGACCAAAAACAGGCTAGGGAATGGGAAAAATCTATAAGTATGTAATATCCTGTGCTTTCTGTGTAATTGTACTCCTATCTACCTACAACGACGCACTAGACGGAGAACAAGTAGATACATTTAGAGAAATGTCCATATTATGATATATGTTCTAAGCATTTACATCTCTAACTCTAGCAGAACATTTGAAATGAGAGTCAGCTTGTATTTTGTGTATCCGGGAGGAATGCATTTTGTTAGAACGTAGATCATACATACAATATTTGTAGTAGTACATACTTATGTAGTATAAAAGGTAGATAGTTATTTATGCGGTTGAGCATTGAAAGATGAGATGAGATGAAATGCTCTAAAATTCATCTTTCCTTCTTTTATAATATCTCTATGTGTAGCAACATTACAACATAAGCGTAGAAAACTGAGGGAATAAAAGGCTAAACCAGAGCGAACCAAAGCCAAACCAAGTCAGAGGATGACGATACGAAGGAATACCATAGAAGAATTTATACAATTATACACACATTCACATAATATTATCTGAATCTGTTTTAGTATATGTAAATGGTAAAGTATTAAAGTATCCGTTGCGTTGTTCTTGTTCTTCTTCTCTTCACTTCATCACACAGCTGAGTTGAGTTCACTAGAGTTGCATTAACTACATCCACATCCCATTCCTATATTGCCATTGCATTGCATTGGATTCATTACAGTGCATTTGAGAGTTTACAATATTAAACTAAGTGTAACATATGGGATGTGGGAAAATCATGTTTTCCGTATCTCGTTCCGACTCTTTTCCCCTTTCATGCAAGTTGCAAGCTATTATATTATTTAATACTTCTCTTAGTGCTCAGCGCTCTTTTATAATACAAGCATTCACTAGAAGTAGGCACACAGCAACGGAATCCTTGTAAATATAAATAATACATATAATATCTGTATGCAATCCAGTATCCAGTCCACCTACATAATAGGCCGTATATATATTGTATATAGTACAGGAGTTTCATCTTCCCATCCCATTAGTTAGGTTAGAAAAGCTATATGCTACGTTTTGAGATCGACCCAGAAAAAAACTAAAAGCAAAAGTTCTCTGATGGGCTCAGCTCTCGCAGTGAGACAGGGCAAGTGCGCCTCTAGTCATCAAATCAACTTCGTCAGTGAGATGAACCTGCTATATTGTAATACTACGCTTTCCTATGGTGTCAGCATACAATATACGCGTGAACTAAAGGTGTCTTAGCATTTCAGAGCTTGTCTTCTAATCATAAGTCAAGTAAGCTAGCTAACTTAAGCCAAACTACGTCGGGAAGTCTCTTCTAAAAGTAAACACAGATAGCAAAAGCTTTTCTTCATCTTTTAGCCCCAATAGTCATTCATGGCACATCACAAGCTCAACTCTTTCATGTACATACAAAAAGTACAGATACACTACACTACTTGCTAGAAGATATGATTCATGGGAATCTCTTTTTAAAATAATGACTCAAAGCCATAGAATTTTAAAAAGCTAAAAGTTAGGTACACAGAGCGAGCTAATCTATCTACACTTACATAGTTACATATACACTGTGCATAGAAAACGAGACACACAAGCTGAAGTTCTATTAGAAATATTAAAACGTTTTGCCTTAGAATGCTTAGCAATTAGATATACATACTTCTTACATAACATAAACTAAACCAAACCAAACCAGCACATAAAAAGAAGGATCTACTTATTGGTTATCCTATCACGTCAATAACTATAGGAATTTTGTATGTAGTTGTAAATATTGCAGAGAAGCCTTTTTGTATATTATGGGGAATTTTTATCTACAGAGGAGATAGTCAGATGAGCAATGAATTTCTTGTCGAGTCAAGTCAAGTCAACTCTAATCTATATAGCACTAGATACAGTGTGGTGTGGTGTGTCATAGTTATCGTAGTGATGGCATGGGATGGCATGGCTTGTATTGGAATTGCTCTGAGCGACTAATCCATCACACCTAACGCCTTGTCTACTTTAGGTAGTCCTCTCTCAAACTATATTATAATGCAATAAAGAAAGGAAAATAGAGTAAAGTAAAGCAAGGAAATGATATAAGGGCTCTAGCATTATGACTTTGAGTTATTGCAAAGATTATCAGTCAGCCAAAAGCAATGAATTGAATCTTTAACTTTTGTTTAACAAGTTTTTTCCCCTAGCCAATCCAATATCTTTGTAATATTCCTAATTCTCACAATCAGTGAGTCAAGTCTGTAAGTTTGTAAGTTGTAAGACAGATAAGTAAGTAGAAGAACTAATGCATTAAAACTAAACGTAAGAATTCAGTGATCTTGAGACGAAATGAATTGAAATAACCTTTTTTTGAGTGAAGTGAAGGCTTTTGAGTTAAAGTTGAGATGGAATGGGTGTGACTCTTTTCCCATAGCACTTTAGACTCTACTTTTCCATTTAGAATTCCTTCTATGTCTGTATGTATGTAGTCTGTGTATGTATACACTTTACTTAAGTTCTGTCCAATGTGTACCTACGTAATTCTTACATGATCTTCTAACTTCTAGTTTGTACAATATTTGTAGTGTAGGTTGTACATATATATTGTATAAGGTACTTTAAACATTTGGTAATGCTCTCACTTCACTTACTTGACTAGACTTCATGTCAGTTCCCTTCTCGGCTAATTCTAATAAGTTTTAAGAGGCTGCCATGCCAAGGAGACATGTATATACATATACATACAGAATACTATATGCAAGTTGGAGTTGGAACATTAACCAGACAGGGTTTTAAGACAAGACAACTTGTGTTATCCCTCTGGTCTGCGTGTAGGTGCCTTACTTAAGTTAAGTTTCTTATCTTACATAATATGAATGAAGGATCCTTATAATGGAGGAAAGATACACATACCGCAAATGAGTAGTTAGCAAGTAAGTGCATAACATAGGTTTTAATTGCTCTCGTCTATCCCAACCTTTTTAGAGATACTTTAGTTTATTCAATACTACCTACTACCTACTACCTACCTGTTATGTTATATTATTATGTATTTAGTGGAACTTATCTCATAGACTCTATGAATTCACTCCCATGCATATGGAGCCCACTAAATTGTAAGTGGAATGGATTTGGCTTCCTACACTACTATGTACATTTATACAGACAGAACATTAGTAAATGGAAACTTAAATACTCTTCTTAAATGAGTATCTTAGAAATTGTTAATTCAAAGTTGACTACTCTAACTAATGAATAGTTCTTCTCAACTCCATAATCATTCAGTTTAGTTCTTTGATAGTTATTCACTTAAACTTTTACTCCTTTTACTACTGCACTTTTCAAAAAGTTATCTCCCTTAATAGTACAAGCCTAAGAAATACTTGGGCTTGATTTGACGTGATGTGTATGTGTATGTATGTGTAGGCACAAGAGTACTTTTAATGTCTTGTAAGGTTGAGCTAAAGCTTTTAGCCTTGTCTTGTCGATTTGATTTGGTCGGCAGCTTGGCTTATGGCTTCGTTTAACTGTGCTGTTAGCTGTGCTGTCCTGAGTTGAGCTACCTATCGGTTTCTCTTGTATTAGTAGAAAGAGCGACAGACAGGCAAGACAGAGTGACACGCACTGAATTCAATGAGCAAAGAGGTGATTAAAGAAAAAATTAATTGCACTTCGCCCGTGGGAATTCAATTCCCACATTACATTGCATTGCATTACATTAGGAAACGTTAAGTTACGTTAGCTAACATACTAACACTAACATACCACATCACGTATGTACATTACTTAGTTTAGTTAGGATGCCTCACCTCGTCTAACTAATGTCTAACTAATCTTTTAACTCCTAACACTGCATTTACTTAATTTCTTCGAGATAATTATTGCTTCGAGCTATTCTGATCAATTTATTATACGTTACTCCTCTCTTAGTCAGCTATTTATTATCTTTTTATTCGATTGATTTCATTTCAGCTACGTTGCATTGTATTCTGTGATTGCGTTTCTGTTTCTTCTTCTCAGTAACACTGAATTACATTCAATCAGTATTGGTTATTGGTATTGGAATTTGCACTGGCTTTGGATTGAGTATTGAGTTGAGTAGAGCAGTAGCTCTTTGGTTTGAGAGACCAGACTAGATCACACAAATCCAATGCAAACCACAAACGGTACAAAACTACTGCTATGATATGATATTGAACATTGAAGATAAAGTAGTGTCATGCTATTATTGCTATTGCCAAAGCCAAACCACACAGACAGCTCCTACTGTTTTATCCTTACTGAGATTCTTTTCAATTTTTTAAACCTACTACCTACTGATACGATACAAACAAACCAAACCAAGGTATCAATTTCTCTATTGTATAGGTATTCAATAACTTAAATGCTTTTTTAATACACCTATACATTATAACTGCAGTATTACACACTTATGTGATTTTAGCTGTACTTGTACTTTGTACCTCCAATGATGATACGAGGGCCATACTCATGTACCATGCATGCCAATGCGAATCTCAGTGTCTCTCGTACCCCTACCACTTTGGTCTACCTTAATTACTTAATAGTGACTTTTGTATGTGTATGTATAGAAAAAATAGGCCACGAATAATGCAAAAGTTAAGATCTCCCTCCGTAGTCTGTGATACAGGTCAAACATGGATGAACTTTTGTGACCCCAACACCAGCATAACACTCTATTCGTGAAGAAGCGTTAATTTATGCACTATTATCTACCTAGTATGTAACTAACACTAACATTGTGTGTGTATAAGAAAAGAAGTGACGTTTTCAAAGTGTTAACGTTATCGCTGTGGTAAATAGATTATAAAACATGAATGTGGCCTGGCATGGCACAATTATTTATTGGAAGTCATGTTTCTACGTTGTAAATGACTATAAATTGTTAATACACAATAATAATGTTATCTGTGAAGAAGATCTGAATTAAAACTGCACTGTTATAATTTAATCGGTTCACATTCACATTAGATTAGGAGGTCCGTTTTGTATCGTAATAATAACCTGAAGAGTATTTTGCATGGAATGCGATTGTAAATTGTAATATCAATGCAAACTTATTATAAGTATACTATATAGTATA